>PVIR01003342.1:0-89757 GCA_004026965.1 Petromus typicus | reverse complement strand
AAAATCTTCATAAAATCTAGTTTTCAGAAAAATATGGCTTCACTTTGGACCTTTCTTGCCACTCTTTTTAGGGTTAAAAAGACATATCCTTTAAAAAAAGTAGATTTAAAGATTGGATATCTTTTTATTATTACTTTTTTTTTTTTTTTAGGTTTTTTGAGACAGGGTCTCGCTTTGTGGTTCAGGCTGGCCCTGAGCTGAGCCTCAAACTCACATCACAATCCTCCTGCCTCTGCCTCTGAAGTGCTGGGATTACAGGCATGAGCCACCACGCCCGGCACTGTGGTATGTGGTACTTGTCGCTGCTGGGTGTGAGTCTCCGCACCCAGTATGGTATGTGGTTACCGTGGATCGAACCTAGGTCCTTGCGCTTGCAAGACAGGTGCCAGAACCACGGAGCTAACTCCCCGGCCCAAGATTGGATATCTTTGTCCATTAAAGTTTTCTTTTCTTCTTTTTAGTGATATCAGCTATTTGCTCTACTCCATAGCTTGCAGCTCCCTCATTTCTTGACTCGCCATTATTTTCAAGTGTGGGGAAAAAACTGTTTCCACTGTGTGAAGGAATGAACCCCAGTGGATTCAGAAAGGTGCAGTATTTGTCTTGTCTTTCTCTCAGAGTGGCTGCTTCAGCTGCCGCTGCTGATTCGTTGTCATAGATCCCTGGAAAAGTGATTATAGCAGAAAGAGAAGTGATGGAGGAACCTAGTCCATGGCTCTTGGCTGGCCCTGCAGCTTTAATATTACTTCACTTATTCTACACTTCCCGAAGCTAGTTTTGTCTCCTGACCAAAGATATGTGTCTTACTTCTGTAGTTTTTCTATGTGGTGACAAGTCCACTTGTGTCAGGTCCCAAAGTAAGTTCTGCTGTGTGGTCTTGAGGACACACATGTGCCGAATCAGATAAAGCCCCCCAGGTCCAACCGAGGCATCCCCTGTGCTCCCAGCTTTGTGGAGTTGGCGGTGCGGCGTTCTCCACGGGAGCCTTGGAAGCCCCAGCTGTCTGCCCTGCCAGATGCCCTCGCGAAGGCGGCCTGCTAGTCCCCTTCCTCGAGGCCTGTTTGTTTTCCCAGAGTTGTATCGGTAGGATATAAAAACACGTTAGGGCTGAAGAAACACGTGGGGGGAATTATGAAAAAAATCATGGTGCGGTGGGTGAGGCAGAATAAAACTGATAAAAAAATTCAGAACAAAAGAGCAGTGAGAGGGGTAAATAAAAAGCCGTTGTCAGTGTTGAAATTATGGAATGCTGTTAATCTTATATTTATTCCAAACAATTTAAACAGAGCTAAATGCAAGGAAGGCCCGAGTAGACACAGCACAATTTCTTGCGCTGAGATAATAATGTTTTATTTCATGTCATGATATGAAGACTTTGCAAAAATCCTTCAAATATAATAAGGTGGAAAAGATGAACACAAACTTCCCATGCTCTCTTTTTAGGTTGAATCCTTGACATCTAATTTTGATGTATGCAAATGTGAAACCCAGATACAGAACTTCCTTAAGAAAAGTTTCCCAGGGGCTGGGGATTTAGCTCAGTGGCTCCGGCACCTGCCTTGCAAGTGTGCACAGGCCTGGGTTCAGTCCCTGGGAACCACTTACAATAACGCCGGCACTGGGCCTGGTGGCTCACGCCTGTAGTCTCAGCACTCAGGAGGCAGAGGCAGGAGGTTTGCTGTGAGTTCAAGGCTGAGCTCAGGCTAAAAAAGTTTGCCTATCCCTGCCATCCTCCCTGTATCAAAATACTCAGTAATGTGATTAAAGGGAAACAAATGTAATAAAAGTAGTGAGGTGGGATTTTTTTTGTGTGTGTGAAACTGTCTAGCATTTCTCAATTTTATAACTGAATATATAATATAAATTTCATGCTTTGAATAAACTCTTACATAAATCATAGGAGAGAATCCAAAGAAGAATTTAATCACTTTATTCTTCTGGGAACTAGGGAAATATTAGGTTTATTGTCATTTAAAAATGAATAACCAAAAAACACAAAGTTACGTGGGATAGCTGAATCAAAACAAATGAAATAAAACCAGTTTAAATACTTCAGAGTACTAAAATTGAAATGCAACAATGTTAACTTACTTTATCTCTAAAACTGACCAGTATTTGAATCTGAGCCTCCAACCTAATTCCAGTTGAGTGCACTCTTTCTCTCCTGCCTCCAGTTTTTATTTATATTATTACATGTTTGCAATATATAACAATTACATTCCTCTTTATGGGAAAGAAGAACTGGAGTCTCTGTCTCACAAAACCTCGTCAGCACACGTGTCCAGCACCAAAAATTCTGTCATGATTGGCCTTTCCTTCTTTTTTCCATCTGTATCTTTTCCTTTTATGTACTTCTCTCAGTTATTTTGAACAGCAGAAGAAAACAAATTCTTAGGATATATTTCTTTTTATTTTTGGAGTCTTCTTTGGTAGAAGGTTAGGATCTAGAAATTAGAAATTGTTTCATTTTCTCTTTGATGATATATTGAGTAATGGCTGATGAAAATATAAAAAAATGTTTCACTTGTGGAGTAAAGTTACTGACCTGTCATAAATTAACAATCTCTTTCTTATCTTGACAGTTCTACAATTGGGGACTTTAATAGCTTATGGTGAACAATTTACTCCAGGAAACAGGCTATTGAGAAAATTTAAAGCTGCATCAACACGATTTGTATTCTTCAGGATATTAAATTGAAAAGTCTGTAAAAGAGGAGATAAAAATAGGCTTCTAATAAAATAGATTGAAATGAAAGTTTCTGATATGGCAAAGGAATGAATTTAAGGGAACAAATAATATCAATATAGATGCTAAAACTAAATTAGAAGCCCTATGGTATAAAATTGAAACTTCTGAAGACAGAATAATTGATTTGAATGACAGTTGAAAGGAACTGTTTCAGAATAAAGAGAAAAAATAATAAAAAGATGAAAGCTATCAGATAAATTTATAATTTATGTATGCCATAAAATAATTAGTATATTTTAAGGTAAAGAAATATTTACAATATTTTTAAGTTAAAATTAAAGAAATTGCAAAGGAAAGTATGTCAACACATAAAATGTCATGTGATGGGCCCTCATCATGAGAAATAATCAACAGAACATTTGAAAAATTATGCTTTCCAGTTTTTCTTTCTTTCTTTCTTTTTTATTTTTCTTTTTTATTTTTTTTGAGACAAGGTCTCACTTTTGTAGTTCAAGCTTGCCCTAAGCTTAGCCTTGAACTCACAGTAAGCCTCTTAACTCTGCCTCCCAAGTGTTGGGATTACAGGTGTGAGCCACCACACCCGGCACTGTGGTCCAGTTTTTATTTATATTAGTATATGTTTGCAATATATAATGATTACATTCCCTGTGGGAAGTTGATATGTATACATAATACATTTCAATTCTTTTGTTATCTTTTTTACCTCTCTTTCTTTCCATCTTTCTCTCTCAATTATCTTTTCATTTGGAAAAGATCTATTTTCCTATTTCCTATAAACTATTATATCTTAGAGAGAATTATAAAAGCGTCTGACTTGTAAAAACATTTAAAGTATGAAATAAAAATCAGATAGGTTTTATATGTATATTCTCTTCAGAAGAAGAAAGAATGTAATTTAATGACTTTTAGCAAGAGCTGTGCATAAAAATTATAAGAATTTCCAATGAATCACAAAACCATACATGTAAAAGTAATGGAAATATATTCTTCAGTGTGCTAAAGGCATGCCATCTAACTATCCTACATTTAAAACAATGAGAGAGAAATTTGAACCCTGAAATCACAGTATTGAGAATCACAAGGCATTTGAAGATATAATCTTATTTATTTGTTAAATATTGTTGTGCTTATAAATTTGTCCGAAGAAGAAAATCTTTTTAAAAAGGTCGGATATAAGATATAACATTTGCTGAAGTTGTGAAGAAAAAAGGACCTTTTGGACTATTGGTGGGAATGTAAACACGAGCAGTCACTATGGAAATCAGTATATAAATTCCTCAAAAGCTAAAAACAGAAATCCCATTTGACCCAGATATGCTTCTTTTGTACATTTTTCTAAAAGATTTAAAAATCATCATTTTATAGTGGTATGCACAAATGCATGCTTATAGCAGCAAACTCATAATAACTGAATTATGAAAGAGTACTATATGCCCACCAACAGCTGAGAGAGAGTATGACTCAGCCATATAGAAGAGTAAATTTGAATTCCTTATAAAAAAGGGTGATGTGTATAAGTAATGTACCAATATAGATTTGAATAAAAAATGGATGAATCTTAAGAACATAATCCTGAATGAAACAAATCAAATATAGAAGTTTAGATATCATGTGGTTTCTCTAATATGAGAAATACAAAATATAAATATTTGAAAGAGTAAAATAAAAGAGATGGAAATAGGAAGATTAGACTGTGGAGATCGGAAGAGGATTTGGGGCATAAGGGTGGGGAAGTAAAGGGATTAAGGACTAATACATATATCTCTAAAAAGAAGACTCTGGGAAAAAATGAGAATATGTGTCAAGTACTGGTACAATTTTTCAATGTTGAATGTGATCACAATGTATATATAAAATGTATTAATGAAATCAATTTAAAAAATAAGACTCTGGCATCTAGCTTAGAGAATTCTTTAATAATCTATGCTGTGTGCCATTGATCCACATAACAGAAACAATTGGGAAATAAAACGTGTGATGGGCTGACTGACGCTACTCAGCCTCAATCAGGTCCATGTTCTAAACCCCAGAAAGTGTGAATACACAACCTTCAGTGGAAAATAGGGTGTCTAGATGTGATTAAGTATGTGGACCTTGAGATAGAGAGACCAAGAGATAAAGCTGGACAATAAGGTCCAGAGAGATTCCAGGTTTTTGGCTCTGAAAGTGGAGGGAGGAAGCTGCAAAAGATACAGATGCCTACAAAGTGAACAAAGAAATGGAAATACGTTTACCCCCAGGGTGCATTTTCCTTCTGTGTACTGCATCTGGGCTGCTAACCAAGGTTCCCCAAACAAAAAGCACATGCTCATGATTTCAAGTCGAGCAGTACCCATCATGGAACCTATAACTCCTTGGCTGTGTGACCACCATTTTGACCATTTGAGCTGCTGTGACATAAACAGCATAGACTGGATATTTTATAAACGAAATAAACTATGTCTCATTGTTCATTGTAAAGGATGAGAATTCCAGAATAAGGGCACCAGTAGACTTGATGTCTGGTGGGCTCCCATTTGTCAACGAAAATGAGAATATGTTCTCACATGGTAGAAGAGGCATCAGGTCTTAATCCTATTCATGAAAATTTTGTCCTCATTATCTGTTAACCTCCCAAATCTCTACCAGTTAATAACATACGAGTGGTGATGAGAATTCGGGTTATAAATTTGGGAGAACATAAATATTCTGATACTAGTACTTGTTTATTTTTTGTACTCATTAGAATTCTTTTTTAAAATTGAGCTGAATATGTTTTTGAAATATTTACTTAGATGCATCTTGATATCTAGTCAAAATTAAATTGAATAGAAAAATATATTCAATATTTTGTTTTCATTAAAATGTCTTTTAACAACTTAAGGATATCCAGTTATTTTTTTTAACTGGCTGAAAATAAAGAATGAAATTAATATTTCTAATAAGTACTTCTCATGCTTCTCAAATGTATATATTTTTACATATTATTGTCTTTTAATACTAATCATTGAAAGGAGATATTACTATAAAATCATATGTTTTGGAATTTTGAGTAGTCATAAGAATAACTAATTATTTTTACAATTTATTTTTGAATAACTATGTTCTTGACTTTTTTTCTCCCATGATAAGTTATTGCCTTAATTATTTAAAACGTCAGTGAACATCTTTGGCAAATACATGACTGGCTTGAAATAAAAAGTGTATATGTTTTAGAAAATCCTTTTTTTATTAAGACTTCTAGTTAGAAGTTCCCTTCCTCACATTTTAGCCCCTAAAGAGTTGGAGCAGGGCCTGTGGCCCTTTGAGTACTTGTGCAAGTGCCAGATCTTGTGTCCTTTGAGTTCCTTTTCCGCAGGTTTCTCTCCGTTCTGTTTACGTCAGGTGTGTTGTGACCCATATTTCTACCGAGACAGAATTCTTGGGCGCGCAGCTGGGCGCAGTTACGTTATCACACTCTCGATCTTTCAACTCCAGCTCGACTCTCTGTGTCGCTGTGAGCAGGACTCTCGCCTTCTGCACGTGGTTGCGTCTGTGTGTCAGAGGAGCTTTTCCTCCCGATGTGCTGCAGTAATAGGTATCTGGAGAGATCAGCTGTCCTTTCACGTGTTTGCTTTCTGTGGCTACATCTGCTTCCCTTGGAACCTGAAGACGATTATATCGGCCCAACAATAGTGAAGCAGGCTCCGGGAGTTTTAATGGTGCCATAGGCTGAGTCTGCCGCGGCAGCGCGGATTAGCGCCTCCTCGAGGTCACCTGTCTGTATGGCCCTTGACCTGATCTATGTATGTGACTTAGAAGTTTTTTCGATAGTTGATCATCACATCTCAGGTAATACTACAGATTAATCGCCTCTTGTACCAGAGGAAAGAGAAGTTTTCATGAAATCATTTATGTGAACTTATTTTGGGAATTTCCAAGGAAAATTGAAACCAATCCTGGTATCAGAAGTTTTTGAGGCTACTACACTACTAAAAATAATGTACCAATAAAGATTTCAATTAAAAATAATTTTTAAAATGCCTATAATGCATTTAGGTCAGACATGTTCTCTGTTTCTGACTGGAACTAATGCACTCTGTCATTACATATCTCTAATGTTTTCTGCGTTTATTATATCTGTTTGTGTGTTGAAAGAATTTGAATTAACATCCCTGGTGCAAGTTTTAAAACTGAACTGTGACTATGATACAGAACTGAGGACATTTTATAAAGAGTAAGTTTATAGTTTATGCAAATTATTTCTAGAAGTTCTATTATTAGATCATGTATCATCTAATGATTCATGTAATGGTGAATGCTCAGTTTATTTTGTGTTTGCCATAAGACAGTAAAGATATGAAAAGAAAATAATGTATAAGATTTGAGTGTTACAATAACCCTGAGAAAGAATTTTAATTAGTCTTTTAAAATGTTGAAATGTCACTTAAATAAACTTTTAATAGGATAATTTTGTTTACTACTAGCAAGTATTTGTAAAACTGTATGAGCTCTAGCACTTATAGAATTCTTTGGGTTTGATGTGATATTTTGAGATAAAAATTTAAAAGTCATCCTGTGTCGTTTGTTGCTATAAGGAAGTGTTAATTTTTTTTTCTCAAAAAACAACTATTTGCATGGAAAGAAATCTGATGCTATCTGTTGTCTTATGTTTTTAAGACTAAATCATTAAATTCCCATAGAGATAAATTCTTACAGTTTGTATTTTGCATATATGTGGGGTAGGAGAAATTTAATTTATTAACTTTATATAGAGTTATTGTTTGGGGAGAAAGTTTTTATTGATGTGATTTGCAAGCAGCTACCATTAGAAATTGCTATTTTAATGTAATTTGGTTATAAATTGTAGTAGATTGCTTTTCTTGTGATTTTTCTACAAAACTTCTATTTTATTTTTGTTTTGGATGATTTCATATGAATATTCTTAAGATATTCTACATTAATTTAAAATTCACACTCACATGATTGTGAAAACATTGCCCAATTTTTGGCCCTGTAACATTACTCCTCATACACAGGATGTAAGTTCCACCAAAAGTGAGTCAGTAAAAGCTGGACTTTTCTGAAGTTTCCTTCCAGATCACAAATTCTGTAACGAGGTCAGTATGTTATGTGCTTCTAAGTCTTAATTTACAGATGAAGGATCTCTTTGGATTCAGAGCCATTCTTTTCTACCAACCACTGCATGCCTGCTAGTTTCAAAGTTTCTGTACAGATAACAAAATGATTGTAAACTAAGTGATTGTACAGAGTAAATCTTTATTCTGTTATAATTTACATATTTTACAAGCTGCTTAGTGTTTAAAATTTTCATTGACTGTGTATTCATAAGTCTAAATTTTTCTAGTTTAATTCTCTTGTCCAGAATTAGATTTTTGAAACTCAGAAAATGAGTGTTTATTTGCTTTTTAAATTTTTTAGATAGGGGCTTGCTTTGTAGTTCAGGCTGGCCCTGAGCTCAGCCTCCAACTCAGCAATCCTCCTGCCTCTGCCTCCCAAATGTGAGGATTACAGGCGTGAGTCACCACACCCAGTGCTGTGATATGTGATTGCTGACTGGCATTGTTACATGTGGTTACAGGGAATCAAACCTGGGCCCTTGTGCTTGCAAGGTAGGTGCTGGAACCACTGAGCTAAATCCCCAGCCCTATTTGTTTTGTTTTAATGTTAATCTATTACTGATTAAGGGACTTATCCTTTCAGGGAGAAAATAATCTAAAAGAGACAATTGACACAACACACATCGATGCAAGGTTATTTAGATCTACAGCTTTTGTAACTGAATGTGTGGGTTTCTAGTTATATTACCACTCATTGTAACAGGTTATTCCTGACTCCAAGATTTTACCAAACATATTCAAGTCTTTCCATCTATGACAAATCTAATGTGTGTGTGTGTGTGTGTGTGTGTGTGTGTGTGTGTGTGTGTGTGAGTATTTTAATGTTTTGGAAGAGTTGCTGCAGAGGAAAAATGTGGCTTTTACACTACTTGTCCCTAAATTGGAAGGTGTGATATCTGAGCCTGTGAAAATATATTATATTGTTTAAAGGGTTCACAAACTCCTTACAAGGAAATATTCTGCAAATTAGAAATCCTTACCCTGCCATTGAATTCTGGTTATAGTCACTCTTCTACTGAAAAGGCAGCCTGGATTTGAAAAATAACAACATATCATCAAGATCCCTGGAAAATAATCACACATTCAATTTGGCAGGAACAGAATGTTATTTTAAATACTTCTGAATTATCTGTCAGTGTTATAAGACACCATATGAACCTGAGACCATACAGATGCTTCCTTTCCTCTTCAGTAGTTTCAGAACATTAAAGTCAATAATGCAAATGTGTAACAAGTGAAATATCAGCTCATCTCACTTGACCTTGTTTCTTCAGTCACTCTCTGCTGCTTGACAAGTTGGGGATATGTTTTTTTCCCACCTGAAAAACTTGAAACATATTCAAGTTCTTTTTTTAATGAACTGAAATGTGCACTTTACTCTTCGATTTCTAGGTTTGTTAAAAATCTATTTTTATCATTGTATTTTTCAAGTGTGTTTCATTTACCTAGTGAGAGATATGGTCTAATTTCCATCTTCTGGAGAACTATAATTTTTTCTATCTGCCCAGACTTGTAATGTTTTTCTGTTTAAAGAGAATGATCCTTATTTGGACAGCAGAGGGATTTCTGTATTTCCTGTTTCCATGCAATTTATTGGTAACTATATTCATTTATTTATTGGTAACTGTAGATGGAACCCAGGGTCCCCATAGAGTTTTATTGTCTGCAATTTTTATTTTTTTAAGACAGGGTCTCTCTGAGTCAAAAAGTTGTGCAATTTGGGCTTGAATTTATTTTACTCTTATCTTACCCCATCTTCTTGCAATGCTGGGATTACAGGCATGTATTACCCAATTTGGTTATGAGTTTTATTTTTTTAAATTTATTTATTTTTTTGAGACAGGGTCTCACTTTGTGGTTCAGGCTGGCCCTGAGCTCAGCCTCAAACTCACATCACAGTAATCCTCCTGCCTCTGCCTCCTGAGTGCTGGTATTACAGGCATGAGCCACCACGCCTGGCACTGTGGTATGTGGTACTGGTTGCTGCTGGGCGTGAGTCTCCATGCCCAGTATGGTATGTGGTTACCAGAGAATCGAACCCGCATCCTTGTGCTTGCAAGACAGGTGCCGGAACCACTGAGCTAATTCCCCAGGCCCTTATGAGTTTTATTTTTAAAAGTTTTTTTTTAAATAGACATTTAATTAATCTTCAATGTAATTTTTGAAATGCATTAATTTAATATGTTGCAGATTCTTAGCAAGTTTATCAGAAAAGAGAATATACTTCAGTAATTACATAGAAAATTGATTAGTTATTTAATATAAGTTTGAGAGGAAAGTATGGGGGTAGCTAAAGCCTTTCACTGGGCTCAAGTATAAGGAGATTAAGTGTTAAATATGTCACTAGGAATCTTGATTCTCCTACTTCTTATTTTTAAGTGGGTAATGTTAGGATAAGACTACAAAAATAAACTGAAAATTGGAATTTACATAAGTAATCAACCTTGTGAAGAAAGATTGCATTTTTTTGTCAAAATAAAAATTTCTCATCACTTCAGAGATTATTTATAAACTCCCTACACATTAGTAAGTACTTAATTAGTAAGTAATTAGTAAGTACTTAATTTTGGTCATGAGTCCTATGATCAATGTTTGGTTTTTTTTTTTTTTTTTTGAAAAAGCAACTAATTTATTCTAACAATGTATTATGACTATTATAGACATAGCCAGGGAAAAACATGATTGCTAAATATGACTAACCCTTGAGAATATTTGTTGAATGAGTTCTATTACATTTTAGATCTAGAGCAATTATTGATGACTGGTGAACACTTGTAAAAATATCCAAGATTTATTTGTGTAAAACTTTTCACAACGTACAACGTATACTAGTTGGAAATACTTAAATGCATATAGTCTTGTTTTTTTGAAATGGTCTTCATAAATAGCCTTTTCTATGGAGAATTTAGTTTCACTTTACATTTTTTTGGAATAAATTTATTCTTTCTATAATCTGCTTTGGTACACCAAGAAATATTTTTAAACACATACTTATTGCAGTCTGGTTGTTATCTTAAAGACTGAACAAATATTTTGATGATGGATATATATTTTTTAAATTCAAATCTTTATTGGTACATTATATATACACATCATCATAACATTCAACACTGAGAGTTTATACCAGTGTATGACACGACTTGATTCTCACTTTTTCCCATTCCCCCATCCACTCTGCAACCCCCCCACCTCCAATATACATAAGCTTTGCTTTCTTTTTTAAAATTACTATCACATTCTTTTTCCCCTCTTTATTTACCCCTATACCTTCTTTACTTTTAAATATTTTCTACTTCACAATATCTACTATATGTACTAGAACTCATTTACATCTTCATTTTGAACCATTTTAAAGCAATTCAGCCACAGGACTACATTCACAGGATTGTACAGCTACCACCTCTAATTCTAAACTATTTCCATCTGTTAACCAGGTTTTCCTATCCGTTAAGCAGGTTTTCCTTTTTCTTTCATCCCCATTACTCCTGGTTAAGGCCAGTCTAATACTCTCAGAATTTACTGTTCTGGATATTTTGTATAAATTGGGATATATAATAAATGATATATTTTTAATCCAAATCTTTATTAATACATTATGAATACACATAATTTTTGTATTCAACATTGAAAGTTTATAATGATGAATATATTTTAAATAATTAGAATGACTTCCATATACCAAACGTTATTGGAAAATATTATATTAGATTTCATGTAGCTCATTACCATATGTAATATTTTATTTCCATCATCTTAGATATATTTCTTTACAGAAGTAGAAAGCTTCAATATTTAATTTTTCAATCTTCTCCCAAAGTGTATTCTGCATAATCATTTCAGAAACATGAACAGTCTGTTAAAATGTAAATATTAGTTGTGGTTTTGGGGTGTGTATGTGTGTGTGTGAAGTCCCTGAATCTTTATATAGCATCCAGTTCTATCTAGGTAAAAAATATATCTGGAGAAAATTAGATTATTTGAAAAAGAGGGAACTACTTTACAAATTGAGTAAATTTAAAGACCTTATGACTCGTAGTAGAAACAGAAGCTGCCATTTGAGAGTAGAGGGAGCCAGATGAAATCGCCGTATTCAATGGTGAGAACGAAACAGGAGCACAAACACAGAACTTTGGTTCTGCAGAAGTGCCTCTATGTGATACAGATTCAGATACTTTTGGGTCAAGAGAGTTGACCAGCTGTCCTCCTCCCACGCAAACAGTCATGGTCTTCTTGCAATTACATGCGCTTACGCACGTCAGCCATATTGGAAACCAAGTAGGGGGAAATTGTGATGTAACTGCAACAGTAACAGATAGGAACTGAAAGTGCACAAACACAAGGAGAGCTGTAAAAGCTAGGGAAGCCCTGTGGGCCTGGGTCTTGGAATATATGTGAGGCCATGCATTTTTTCCTACTTCACAATATCTATCATATATTTTGGGGCCTTTTCACACTTTCAGTTTCTCACTCTAGAGAATGATATGGTATTTTTACATGTATCCTATTCATTTTATTTATGAGTATGGCTTCAATGTGTATCCAATTATCTACAAATTTCTCAAGTTTATCATTCTTTATGACTTCATAGTACTATGTTTTATAGGGAAAACACATCTTTATTGACTCATCACTTGATGTTCATTTTTGTTTCTAATATTTACCTATCACAAAGTGTGCTGCTATAAACATAGGTGCACATATGGGTGTCATATGATGTTTTAAATTCGTGTGTGAATGTACCCAGCAGGAAAATAATAGGGTCTAATGACATCTCCAATCCTCATCTTTTGAGGAATCTCCATACTGATTTCCACAGTGGTTGCAACAATCTACAGTGGAGAAGAGTATATTTCGACTCCTGGTCCTTCCAGAATTTATTTGTTATTGTTCTGGAATGAGATAAAAGCTCACCTGAATCTCTAAACTGACCAGTGACATTGAACATTTCCTCATATGCTTGTTTGCTGCTTTTACTTCTTCATCTGAGAAATGTCTATTTTCAGATGATGCCCATTTTTGAGTTGAGTTTCTAAATTTGGGGAAATAACTGACTTTTGCTGTTTTTGCTTCCAGATATTCATTGGTAAGCACTGTGACATGCGACAAAAACATTAGCATTGCAGGCTTTCACTTTAATATCTGTAAAAAGATAATAATTATACTTTTTAATTTTACTGAAACCTTAATGTTATGATTCACTGAAGAATCAAAACTTCAAGTATCACAGATGAGAATAAGAAATATAGACAAAACAGAAAATATGATACAAGTTGATACTGAAAACAAGTTTCGATCCTACTTGGAGGAAATGAGAGGCTCAGGAGACAGTTTGAGGAAAGTATCTGCAAAGAGTTAAAAAGATACAGTGCTCCCAGCTCTACTACAGATGATTCTGAGACATACTCACATTTGTTTTGTAATACTTAGTGCATTATTCCATATAAATACCAAAACCCTATCCATTAATGCCAGTGACCTTTTTCTTTTTTTAAAACCCATTTTACAGATAGAAATTGTTATTTTTTAGAAGATAATCTAAACGAAGACACTTACTGTTTCATCCTTAATTGTTTTGCAGACTTCTAAGTAGTGAAACTGAGTGGCTACTGTGTAAAATTTAGTAAACACAGTGGTAAAGTTTATATTGCTATTTTACATTTTTTATCACATCAATTGAAAATGCAAAGTGAATTTTCTGTATGGTAAGCCTTAAATATAGATAGTAATACAGTGTTCAAGAACATAAGTACTGTCTGCCAATACAGTGTAAAATATATGACCTGGAAAATTTTGCAATTTTCTAAACAAGACAGAGCAACTTATGAAAATATATGAAGATAATCTTCACAGGATAGCTACAGATATCAAAAACAGATGGTATTTATTACTTTAATTTCAGAAACTTTGAAAGATTGAAAAAAGTTAAGGTATTTGTCACTTTTTGAATCAAACTTGTAAATAGTGATTAGAAGGAAGAGTTGGCAAATATATGATTCAAATATTATTTATGTTTTTCTCTTATGATTCTTTTTATCAAACCATAGAAGTCATGTTTAAAGCTGTTACATGTAAATGGCATTTATAGAGTAAGGATGGGTCAGTGGGAGATGAATTACATATGAGGATTTGCTCTTCCACCCTTTCTGTGGCCCACTCATGACTGTTACTTATACTTTTCTCAGTGTCTCCATGTTCCGGATGAGTTCACTGGGACATGCAGAACATTTACTCTTATGTGGTTACCAATTGTCTTTACATGTTTTCAATAATCAATAATATGCTCTACCTGCAGTGGAGAAATCCCTGGTGCTTTCCACTTTTTACCATTACTACTATTTTCATAGTGAACAGTATTTCATGCAAAATCTTACCTCTTAATTCTGAACACATTTTTAGAACTCAAAGTTATAAGTAAGAATTATGGGGCAGGTTTTATATAAGATTATCTCTCCTGACTCTCATCTCTGAAAAAAAGAAATTTGCCTAACATTTTCATTTGCGTGTATTGAGTTTAGTTATTTTTCTTTAATGATAGCAGAATTTATTTTTAACTCAGAAGCATATTGTGATAACCAAATTAGATTATGGAGATTCACTTTTATAAATAGAAAGTGTAACAAATAGCACAAAAAATCATTTAAAACACACAAGTACATTTAAAATTCATATACAGATGTTAATTCATAGAGTGACAGCTTTCCAAAGAGATGATAACTATGAGTCCTGTTCCAGTATAAAGTCAGAGAAATTTATGAATAAATGGAGTTAAGGGTATTGTTTCCTTACATTTCCTGGGTTTGCATTTGTGATTCTTGATTTTTGTCATAGGTGAGATCATTCATTTATTGGTGAAAAACTGAAACAAAAGGCTCACTGAGAGAGAAACTGGGGAGTCATCCTTTCAAAATAGCACCCCCCAAAGAAATATCTAAGAATCAATTTAACAAATAAGGTGAAAGACCTCTACTTGAAAAACTATAGAACTCTGGAAAAGGGAGATTGAAGAGGATATCAGAAATTGGAAAGATATTTCTTGTTCCTTGGTAGGAAGCACAAGTATCATCAAACTGTCTATCCTCCCACAACTACTATATAGATTCAGTTTAATTCCAATTGAAATTCTGAAAGAATATTTCATAGATCTAGAAAAAATAATTTAAAAAATCATCTGGAACCACAATAGACCTAGAGTAGCAAAAGCAACTCTAAGCAACAAGGACATGGCAGGGGATATCACGATCCTCAACTTGAAACTATACTTAAAAGCCACGGTGATAAAACTGCATAGTGTTGGCAAAATAACAAACCCCAGAATCAATGGAATGGATTAGAAGATCCAGAAACAATTCCAGATGCACTAAGCCACCTCACCTTTGAAAAAGAAGCCACATATCCTCAATGAAGGAAGGATAGCCCCTTTAACGAAAGGTGCTAGAAAAACTGGGCTTAGCCTGTCAAAGACTAACACTAGATTTATCTCTTTCATGGTGTACTAAACTAAAATAAAAGTGGATTAGAGACCTAAACATTAAAACACAAACACTAAGCCTGCAGCAAATCAGGTTAGGTAACAGGTTAGCTTTTAGAGACACTGCCATAGGGAAATATTTTATGAACAAAACCTCTATAGCATGAGAACTAGAAGAAGGTATCAACAAATAGGATCTCATCCTATTAAAAAGCTTCTGCACAACAAAAGAAACCACTGGCAGAGTGAAAAGACATCCAACAAATTGGGGAAAAAAATTACCAGCTGTTTCTAAGACAAAGGGCTACTGTCTAGAATATATAAGGAGCTTAAAAAAATCAGTCATCCCCCCAATTTAAAGACCTAATTCAAAAGTGGTCATCTGAAATGAGCATTTTTCAGATGATAAAAGGAGCCAAGAAACATATGAAGAAATGCTCGGCTGGGGAGTTAGCTCAGTGGTTTCGGCGCCTATATTGCAAGTGCAAGGACCCGGGTTCGATCCCCTGTAACCACGTACCATACTGGGTGTGGAGACTCACGCCCAGTAGCAACCAGTACCACATATCACAGTGCCAGGCATGATGGCTCACGCCTATAATCCCAGAACTCGGGAGGCAGAGGCAGGAGGATTACTGTGATGTGAGTTTGAGGCTGAGCTCCAGGGCCAGCCTGAACCACAAAGCAAGACCCTGTCTAAAAAAAAAAAAAAAGTTCAACATCACTGGTCATTTGAGAGATGCAGATGAAAACAACACTGAGATTTCATCTCACTGCACAAAGAATGGATGGCTGCTCTTGCAAAATTAACCAGCGATAAATGCTGGTGAGGCTGTGGGGAGGAAGGAACCCTTCTCCACTATTGGTGGGAATGTACAGTGGTGCAACCACCATGGAGACGAGTGTGGAGATTACACAAAAAACTAAGACCTGAGGTCCCATTCAACTCTGCTATTCTCCTTTTAGGTATATACATGAAAGAATTAAAAGATTCATATCACAATGACATATGTTCCCATATGGCCCATGTTCATAGATGCTCAGTTTATGATAGGTAAATCTTGGAAACAACCCAAATGCATATCAACTGGAGACTGAATAAAAATGATGATGGTGATGATGATGATGATGATGTGTGTGTTTAATAAAATGCAGTATTATTCTGCCATAAAAATGATGTTTGAGTCATCTTTACTCAAATGTACATACTTTGACATACACATTCCTCCTAAGATGCCTTTGAGGACACACTCATAAATGAAATAAATAGGTCACAGATATATAAATACCATATCTTTGCTCTAGTATGAGAAATTGAAGATGTAAATGAATTCTAGAATGTATGGTAGATATTGTGAAATAGAAAATATTCAAAAGGAAAAGAGGAGAAAGTAAGTAATGAGGAGAAAGAAAAAATTTAATAGTAAAAAAGGGGAGCATATATAGGGCACATTGGGGGTGGCAGGGTTGTAGGGTGGGTAGGGGAATGGGAAAAAATGAGAAATAAGTCATGTTTTATACTGGTGCAAATTATTAATGTTGAGTGTGATCATGATGTGTATATAAAATGTTCCAATAAAGAATTTAATTAAAAATAAAAAAGCTTATTAATTTATATAACATTGTGTTTATTTTAAAAGATTTCCTTCATCTATGAAATAAACATTTTCTTTTTTAAAGTTAATTATTTCAGACATTTAGTTATAGTTATGGAATGATGACTGACATGTGTTAACAATGCCTCAACTATGTGTGTGTATAGCTTTAAAAATATTCCTTTCATTGCATGAAGTTGGCTCAATAATCTCAGTCCTGTCTTGCAGGTGTTTATGTTTTATTCTTTATCAGCATGAGGTCTGCAGGTCTCTTTTTCCAGTTAATATGTTGTAGTGTAATATGATATTTAAATATCCTACTGGGTTTTGAATTTCACTAAATAGAAAGCAGTTTGAGATGTTTATTATCTTGTTTTGCAAATTTTCCATGTATCAATCTTTTTCACATATACCTATATTTTAAATAAATTATTTCACTCTGTTTCACATTCTATTATTTTTCTAGTGACAATAATCTTTCAGCTTGTGTTTCTGAATCTCATTTCAGAAGAGTTAATTCCCTTTTTGTATCCTAATTCAAACTTATACTTAGGCAACATTTATCTTGTTGCTGGGTTCTCTAAGGTTTGAAGTGATCGACAGATTGTAAGTCAATTTCTAAGTTTGGAACTCCTGGCCTCTTTAGGTAACCCAAATAAGATCTTTAACTTGTTTCTAATTGTGTGCTGCTTTTGCCTGAACCCAACCCTTTCAAATAAATGTAATTCTTAGGCATTTCTTTGGATTATATGTGGCTTACTGATTTAGTTCCGTCTACAAATGAGAAATATTTTTAATACTATATGTATGTAGCATTCTCAGTCAGAGAATCTCAAATGGATTCTTTCCACCTTTATTGTTTTCAAATGAATGTGAAACTTCATCTAATTAACTGCAGACTCTTTATCTAACAAAATTCTCTTTGAGTTTCTGCAGCATTACTTTGGTCTCAATTTCATTTTCATCAATGATAATGACAAAAATATACATATTGAGTTCAAAAAGGAAAGGTAAAAAGAACATTTCTTTTGTCTTCCTCCCTCCCTCCCTCCCTCTCTCCCTCCTCCCTTCCTTCCTTCTTTTTATTTTATGAGACAAGGTCTCATTATGTAGTTCAGGCTGTCATTGAACTATGAATTGAACTATGACTGGCCTCGGTCTCATGATGAACCTTCTGCCTCAGCCTCCCAAATGCTGAAATTATAGTTGTGTGTTACCTTGGCTGGTGAACGTTTCTTTTTTAAAACTCAGTTAAAATCTACATGTTTTTGCATTTTCTTGTGTTAATATTCTATCCAAGATTTCTTTGGGTTGAAGGAGAAAGAGTTCCACAGTAATTTTCTGTGCTGTGTTGCTTTATCTAAGAATGAGTAGAAATGTCTTTAAAGGACAAGGACCTTTACAGATGGAATTAATAAGAGCAAGTAGTATTTCATATGAAGAACAAGGATACAGAAAATCACAATACACTTATCTTCTAAAAGAGTTTCCATATATTTCTTTTAAATCAGTGACAATACTGATCCTGCAATTTCTAACTCAAATCTAGACTGCCTAAAATAATTCACAATCACAGAGGAAAGGAGTTCAAGACGATAATTGTCTTTGTACCTGAAACTGCTTAATGGCAGATTTTTAAAATGCTTATCAAATTTTTAATTTGGAGACAAGTTACACATTTACAGAGATGTTTTCTATCTACAATAAAATTCATGTTTTTTCTACTTTTCATTTCCTAAAAAATGAGAATCAAGTCATGTCATATTCTGGTACAAACTCTTAATGTTGAATGTGATTATCATGTGTAGTCATAAAGTACCAATAAAGATAATTAAAAAAAATACTGTTGACTAACAAATTCAGTACAATATTGAATAGAAATATTCATTCCTTTAAGTTCTTCATTTGTCCTTGATGGTGCTGAGCATATGGCACACAGTGTATTAGTTTAAACCATGATTTTAATTAGGGGAAAGCCACTAAGAAGGCTAAGGAAGAGTGTCAAGATTAAATGATTTTCCTACCTGCCCCAGAGAGTGATGGGAAATCTTTCTAGGTGTTCCAAGTGGATAATGAAAGTGTGGCCTTGGGAGAGCTTTGTTTGTTCCCTCCCCGTGAGTTACCACCTCATCCTTTACGTTGTGGATTGCGGGTATGGCAGTTCAGCTAGTGGGAAAGATGACCAATATAACGACTTACCAGCTAGCTAAACTTAGACAGTTGGGTAAAATAATCTAAATATTCCTGAACCAGAAGGATACTGAGACTATAACTATAGCATCACTCCAAGTGCTTCAGTGGGGGAGTGTTCAGTAGACCCCTCCAAAAAGTGGGAATAAAGATAATCATTAGTTATTTAAATGGATAGATAGTTACAGTCATCTGATGGCTTGACTGAAACTCTAGATTTCTAGGATAATTCATATAGCAGGCAAGATGGCAGCAGCACCATGGGGATTTTGTAGGAAGCTGTCTTCACAGGGCTCACTGGTATTTCACAACATTGTGATGTGTTTTTTTCTGGCCATGGTTCAAAGGGGACAGCAAGGCAGAAGCTGTCATTCACACAATTATCTAAGTAGACACTTAAATACTATAAACTCCAGCCTTGGAAGTCACATTGCATAGTTCATAACTTCTATCCCACATTTAAGAGGAGAGAAATTAGCTTCACCTTTCAGTAAAGAAATATCAATAAATATTTGGATGTGTTTAGAAATGAGCACAGGTAATAATATATCAAAAAAGAATGTATTAAGCTATAGCCTGTGCAATATGCAATATAAAATCTTATCTGACTATAACACATTCAGCACAATCTGAATTCCTTAGTAATGTTTCAAATGTATTGATTCCCCTTTACCTGAGTTTGTTTTATGCTTTCTATGTTTTTAGTATCATCATAGGAACATACAGATCAGTTGTGGGCAATGGTTGTCTACCCAAAGCTATTCCATGTTAATAGTTAATAGCAACATGTAACAATATACTTGTATTGTTCATAAATTTCAGTGTAATTGCTTCAGCCATTTAGAGTTGAATTTGATATTCCAAGCACATGTCAAGATAAAATTATGTTAATATATTTATTATCTCTGTATTGATGTCATCCTAAAACAGAAGTATCTCTATAATGATGCCAGTAGCAATAGTCAGAAGAAGAAACATAGTAATTAAAATTCCAAAATTTCTCTGAATAAACATTCCATGGCAGATGTTAATTTGGATTTGATGTTATAAATTCATTAATTAGCCAAATTTATTAACTAGCCAATTTCATCAGTAATAATTTGAGAACTATTATATTCAAGCAGATACATTAAAATTATTTAATAAGCTATTAGATTCTTATCCCACAGAATCTACTTGTATTAAAATAATCTCATTTTAATATATAACTGATATAAAGATATGATAAAAATGAAATACATTTGAGAAAATTCAAAGCTTCTAGGAGGAATAAACCATGTTTAATAATGGAATATATTGTGAAGCATATTTTTGTTGAACCTTAAAATGCTATTATATTAATGACTGAAAGTCAATATAGTTTGGGGAAACAGAGTATTTTAAATATAGAACAAAACCACACTTATTTTAAAGAACTATAAATTTGGAATGCAAACTGCTTTATTAAAGGTCATGCAAGATATCAGAAAATCTAACAGTGTTTCTGAGTTCTGAATTTGAATTGAATTGTCTACTTCCTTCCACATTATTTAAGACTCCTCAGCCTGCCTTTGTAGTCAGTTGAGCAGATAAGCTTTCATTCCAAAGGATGGGCTATGAAATTAACTGGATTAAGGGGCAAGCTATTTGAAAATAAAATTTTAGAAATTAGGTATTTCCCTAATGATGCAAATTAGTGATGTGATCTGTGAAACGCAACTGCTAATCTCCATGTGACATGAGTCAATATCAATTAGAATTATGTCAGTTTTCAGGATGACACATTTCATGGTGCAACAAATAGAAAACAGATTGATAATGTTCGGCACGTGTGCCTGTTTTACAGGCATCTGCATTTATTTATCAAAGTTCAGAATCCATGAAGGCTTTATCTAAAAACAGATTTCAGCCCTCTTGACTTCATTCTTCAGAGCTTCCAACTTCCCTACTGTTCTATTGCTACACATTAAACCTCATGCTAGCTTTATCTAGAAAGGAACAACCAGTACGGTAGGGCAGATTCACCAGATACTAAAAGTACCTTTAACTATAAGTGAAAAACATTTAACTTCAGATCAATTTACTACCTTGTTGACAGCTGAATATGGTTGCTAGGCATGGTAAGTAATGGAACATAACTTATGTTGGAATTAGCAATTAAATTAACATAAACAGGAGGCACCTGTATAGCATTCATAAACCAATGAGAAACTCCAGATTTATATGCGATACACTAGTTTTATGAACACAGGTTAAGATCAAGATCTATTTTTTTCTGGCATACAAAATATTTCAATAAAGCAGGATGTGTAATATCAGTATTAATTGTCATGTGTTATAGCCGTGGTATGACATGAGCTGATATAAAATAACTAGTCCTGTATTTCTAATGAAATAATTTAGAAGAAATATATAACTTTCAATAATGTTTAGCTTGTTAAATCCAAGAAAATGAAAGTAAAGAACAAGTTTAATTTATAAGTGAAGTTTCTTAAGGAGGATTTTAGTGTTTATCCCTATTCCTATTCAAATATTCTAGTCTGCTTATTCTTACGTCGTGCATTTAATACTTAGAGTTTCATACAATTCATCATTTAAAACATCTTCGGACTTTAATGGAAACAAGTGAAAATTAAGCCACTTGAATTTGTAAATGTCTTCAGTCTTGTGGCTTGTGTGTGTATGCCTGTGTGTGTATTCATATGCATCATGCATGCTTAAAATTTCTTCTTGATGCTCTGCTCTGTAAGGACATTTACTCTGAAATTGCATTACATTCTCAGAATTGAAACTTGTTTTGATTGATGCTAAATAGAATATGATCCCTAGATATCCCTAAGGCTTTTTGTGTCTTCACTCATTTATTTGTGTAATTAATAACCACTTATTGAAGGATACTATATGCCAAATAATATTTGAGAAGGTGAATCTTTCTTAGTGAATAGTACAGATCTTACCCCATGTCCTTTAAGTTAAAAATTGAGTACATTAAATAAAGAAGACCCAAATGAACAGTTCAGATGTTTTAAATGGCTTTTATTATGGCATGTTGCTAAAGTTGTTGTATTTTTTTACTACTGTTTTAATCTTGTATCTAATTTATCGATGAAACCATATTATGCTGTGGATGCATAAAACTTAGTGTTGTGCATACACATTTGGTGCTGCTTGTGATTTCAGGAACCCATGGCACGTCTCTGAATGTATCCTCCTTGGTTTGAGGCCTGAGACTGGAGTTCTGTACAAGGACAGTGAGTTCCATAATGTAGACAGTACAGGGGATTTGGAGGCTGCAGGGTGTAATGCCCAAGTGAACGCTATAGAATAAGATGGGGTACTACTCTGCCATAAAAAATGATAAGTTTGAATCATTTCTACTTAAATGGGCATACCTTGAGGATATCCTCATAAGTGAAATAAATAGGTCACAGATAGATACATATCGCATCTTTTCTCTGGTATGAGAAAATGAAGATGTAAATGAGTCCTAGCATTGTATGTTATATATTGTGAAACAGAAAATGCTCAATGTAAAATAAGGTGAAAGGGGACAATGTTGAGATTGTAACAAAAAAGTAAGGAAGCAAATTTTATATATATGGGGGGTGGTAGAGTGGGTGGGGCTATAGGAAAAATGAGAATTAAGTTGTGTCTTATACTGGTACAAATCCCCATTATGGAGTGCAATCATGATGTGTATATTTAATGTACCAATAAAGATAATTTAAAAAAAAGATGGGGTTAGACAGAATGGAGAGGAAAAAAACCCTCCAATTTATAAAGATCCTAGAGGCAAAAAAGAGTATAATCTGAATGGGTAAAAAAAAAGAGCGATTGAAGTCTTTCCAGAAAGTAATGCGATAGGGCAGCAGTGGGAGATGGGTCCTGAGAGATGCCCAGATGACATCTTGCCGTGGCGCATGGAGGGGTTTGAGCTATTACGCAGCTGGATGTAGGCCACGGTACAATTTGACTTGGAAAACAAAATCATTATTGCTGATGTCTAGAAGACAGATTAAGCAGGACTGAGCCTGAAGGAAGAATGTGTTAGGAAGCTATCACAACTGTCACCAAAAGATGAATGATAATTCTTTTGAACCTGGATGCTACAGTTAGAATGGGTGTAAACTTCTTGATAGAAAGTCAGAAAAGAGTAGAATGATTCAATGTGCTATGAAAGAATAATGTGAAAATTGTATTTCTAAATATTTAGTCAGAATAAAATGACAGCAAAAACACATATCTGAAAAGAGAGAAAAGCAAGATATTAGTAAGCAGTAAGGTAACATTTCTCAATGTGAAGAAAAAAGTTTCCATGTCACTATCAAAATTATGATTATTGTCTTAATTTAAGGGATACTTCCATGGAGAAAAATATGAAAAACATCCAAAGTTATCTTTGAAATTTTCATCCAGCCCCAAGATCCTCCTAGTCTCTCCTTCAACATGATTGATTCTGAAGGTAACATTTGGGACATTATTTGCTTACTCTGAAGTCACCTATTTGGTGTGAATGACAATTAGAGAATTTGTCATATCCTCCAACGTGCATTCATTCATTCTCTGGGCCAGAGAAGACTCAGTATGACAATTGATATCATATGCACCATATTTTCTGAGATAATGTACATAATAGAATGAAATGTAGTAGACAAAATATATAAACTATTTATATGCCTATTAATAGATAAAAGGAAGAATAAAATGAGTCCTAGCATTGTATGTTATATATTGTGAAATAGAAAATGCTCAATATAAAATAAGGTGAAAGGGAACAATGTTGAGATTGTAACAAAAAAGTAAGGAAACAAATTTTATATATATGGGGGGGTGGTAGGGTGGGTGGGGCTATGGGAAAAAACGAGAATTAAGTTGTGTCTTATACTGGTACAAATCCCCATTATGGAGTGCAATCATGATGTGTATATTTAATGTACCAATAAAGATAATTTAAAAAAAGAATAAAATGGAAGATAAACATATAATGGCGTATTATTCAATCTTAAAACAGAATGATATTTTGGTGTATGTTACAATATGAGTTATACTTTTTTAAGTGAAATAATGAAGCATAAAAGACAATATTGAGGGGGCTGGGGATTCAGCTTAGTGGTTCCAGCACCTGCCTTGCAAGTGCAAAGGCCCAGGTTTGATCCCAGGTAACCACATACAACAATACTAGGCATGGTGACTCACACCCACCAGCAATCAGTACCACACATCACAGTGCCAGCATAGTGGCTCACACCTGTCATCTCAGCACCTGGGAAGCAGAGGCAGGAGGATTGCTGTGAAGTACAAAATGAGACCCTGTCTAAAAAAAAAATAACAAAAACAAACAAACAAACAAAAAACAATATTGAATGGTTCCACCTAGATGAGATCCCCAGATAGGCAAAATCATGACAGAAAGTAGAACAGAAGAGACTGAAATTTGAAGGAGGAAGAGTGAAGCAAGTAAAATAAATCAACTCCTCAAAAGAGGGAATAGTTCAAGTGATTAGTACTAGACACTGATAAAATGTGTAGACATATCATTGCAAAGTTTCCCTCCAAAAGAGAAAGAAGAAATAACATTGTAAACTGTGAAGAACTAAAAATTTAAAAAGGATTTTTTTTTGAGAGAGAATATATATAAGAATTCTACCCCAATTCCTGTCCTCGGGCTCAGGGTGATTTGATAGACTTATAAATAAAGATTGAATTACATTAATTTTCATCAAGTAGTTAAAATATTCTGAAACCAAGTTGTCTCAATACCATAATTATTGTGTTATATACATCATTAGTCCATAGTAACTCCAGTCCCAGAGTTCTCATGGATGTAATAACTGCTCCTGTAAGGCACTAAAGTTCCCTACAGATATATATTTGAAGAATTTTCCAAGGCAGAGACACAATCACAAATATAAAGTGGGACTGAAAGAGAAGTGGATGCTTCCACTTAAATTGATATATTTTTTTTCCCAGTCAGCTCATTATCCTGAGATTTTAGGTTCCTACTCCCAGTCCAAGACATGCAAATTTTCATGTTGATTTCCTTTCTCTTTCCTTCTCCGTTTCACTTTATCTTTCTCCTTTTTCTCCTTTTCTTAAAATTTTAATGTAAACAAAGAGTCTTCCTCTCTCCCCTAAAACTTCTTCATTCTTTCCTTTTTTTGTACTGTGACAGGATTAAAATACTTTTTTTTCCCTGATTAAACTCCTACCTGTGCTTCTCTTTCACAACACTCTAATATTTAACCTTTTCAGTGACATCGCGGGGAGGTGTGTCTACGCTGGCTGCCTTCTGAGGGTAACCAGTGCTCATGACCTTGACCTGTGAGCATCACTTGCATATACAGAAGATATCTTAACCTACATCCTGAGCATGGTTCAGCCCTGCTTAGCTTAGATTCATCTCTACTCAAAATCACTTTTGTAGATTCCCTCATTTCCACATTTGTGATTTTATGTTGTTTTCATTTTATGAAACTTCTCAATGCTTCATGTTGAAACCTTACTCGTTTTTCACAGGAAGCTTCAATCATTTCTCTTTCAGAAATTTTTCTCAACTCCTCAGCGAAGTGAATTCATACTCACATTTTCAACATATACCTTTAATTTGTATCTTTAACAAATGCATTTAACTCATAAAATACATTTAGTTCAGGTTCTGAGACTTAGAATATATCAGAACATATTTAAGGTCACCTGTGGCATTTATAGTGATCTTATCTTTAAATTATGGCTCACCATTTAAGCCCTTTTTATCACTGATGAATTATTAGCTGAAACTATAGTTGAAGAGGCATGGAAAGGTTCCCCTATTTTAAACATTCATTGTCCTAATTCCTCCCAAGTATTTCTGTCCTTTCTGCCTACTCCCCATAGATTATATTTCCTTTTTATTCATTCAGATACTTGTTATGCACTCCCAGTTACTAATCTCACACATACATAGATTTATGAGGTCTTTCAATGGTAAAGAGATCCCAACTCACATTTAAGAGTCACCAATTTTGAGCCTGTTTTATATTCAGACAATGCTTGAACTAGTCTGAGAAAACATATAATTCATCTAAGTTACATGTCTTTCATGAATACAAATCTTCTTATCCACAAATGTGAATCACTTTAAAATGCTCTACTTCTGATTCCTAAATGACTCATTGGATTGATCCAAAGATACCAATAGGCACTTGTTGAAGGTACTTTTATATTGAAAGTATCTCTATGTTAATAAATAAAATTAAGTGCTTTTATTTCTTAAATAGTTATATCAAATATAGAGCTGTTATTCAAGATACATTTTTAAAATTTTGCATTTAGTTTTCTATCTTCTAGATCACCTCTTGGTTCTCTTGATTGTGTCACCAACCAGAGGGAGATGTTGCTCTCAGCTCAGATCAAACAATTTAGAGTATTTCTTGTTTATACCTAGTGGTACCTTGGCTAATTGAACAACAGCATTTTTTTTTTTTTTGAGACAGGGTCTCACTTTGTGGTTCAGGCTGACCCTGAGCTCAGCCTCAAACGCACATCACAGCAATCCTCCTGCCTCTGCCTCCCGAGTGCTGGGATGACAGGCGTGAGCCACCACGCCCGGCACTGTGGTATGTGGTACTGATTGCTGCTGCGGTGAATCTCCACGCCCAGTATTGTTATGTGGTTACCGGGGAATTGAGCCCAAGCCCTTGCGTTTGCAAGACAGGCGCCGGAACCACTGAGCTATATCCCCTGCCGGAACAACAGCATTTTGACTGTTCCCTCTTACAGAGTTCATCACAGCTGTTATCAGAGTGGTTTATACTTCCGGGTTATCTCAATAAACATTTTACCCAAAGTGCCTAGAGGTGCCTTTTGTTTGTGAGATGATTTGATATATGTAAATTGGGGCTGTACGGATAAGTTGTAGGTGAGATTTGTACACAAACGTTTTCTCTGTAGTTATTTCTTAATAATATCAAGACTTTTTTTTGCAACTGGTGGGTTTTCTGATTAGTGTTTCCAGTGAACAAACAAATCTACAATGGAAAGTGTACAGGTGAAAATTTATGACTAAATGCCTCCCAGAATTATTTTTTTTATATTACGTAATTATACCTTTTAGTTTGAAAAGTCCACTTGACCATATAGAAGGTGATACGTATGGTTTTCCACAACTAAAATAAGTTTATAATGCTAAGGGAAGATGTTTTCTTCTTATTTTGTTAGTCTGACTAGGTACAATACCAACTTCCTAGCTCACAAAATAAATTATTACTCTTGGATTTAAATTGTTTTCTAAAAATACATAACTTCCATCAACTCATATATTTCTGATTAGCATTTTAACTTTTACTTATTCTCTGTGTGTACTAGGGAGTTGATTCTTCCTGGGGATCTGAATGCCAGACTTTTCCTAGTAGTACCAAACAATATGACAATTCCTATGAAATGTAGATGACATCAGTAGAGAAAACCATCATAAAATCTGTACATAGAATCTGAGAGCGAGGTGGAGAAATATTACTCCTCTCATGCTACTTTGTTTGGAATTTATATCTCTGTATATGTTTGTGGTTTTACTTTTACTTTTTTATAGCGACTTTTCAAAAATGAGTAGAGTTTTTCAGTGAGTAGTGTTCTTCAGATTTTAGTATGTCAATACTCAAACTTCTTGGACAGGGAGCAGAAATTTATGTTGTGATACTATCTTCAGTTGAGAATTGTGGACGCTGAGCACCTGAATTAGGATCTATACAGGCAGTAGAGACGATACTTTCCTGCCTTTTTTCTGAGGAGCATTAAGTCATGAATTTTCTACAAGTTGTGATCCTTATTCAACTGTATAGGTAATGTATTTAACAGAACTTCCTTTATCTAGTCAAAGGTGGGCAGTGTTCTTTCTCAGAATTTTATAAGTGTGATGTATTTCCATATCTTCATTTGTATATTTTTGTTGAAATTCTGGGAAGGCTGAGTCAACGCTAGCTAATCAGATGCTGTTCTAATCGTATTTCGATCTCTGTTCCTTTGAAGGTTCTTTCAAGATCACTTGGGTAAAAACATGACATATGCTGAGTAGACTGCTAATGAAGGTCTCTTTGCACCTCTATATAAAACTGCAGCAAATCATTCCAACCCCTTTTCTGAAGGTCAAGCTTCATGCTGAGGACATGATTGATTTCCATTGCCTCATCAGGGAGGTTTGAAGCCTGGAATAAGGAATTGCTCAGGTGTTTTGGAGTCAGCTTCATATTTATTCCCATAACTTTTTTTATGCCACATCATCACTCAGTGGTGCCAGACATACTCTGAAGTATTTCTCTGACTATTCCTGAGAGCAAATGTCTAGCAGATAGGGAATTTGAATTGATTCAAAACACAGACCCAAAGTTGTGTGGGAGTTTCCATATTTTATTCTATTTCCATTGAAGAGAAAATTCAAATCTAATTAAGTGTTAATTCTGTAGATCATATATGTTTAATCAAAAGTACATTGATCAATTTATTCATAAATCATTCCAGTCTAAGGAAAAATCCTTTTGGTGTAAAAGTGAGAATACTAATTAAACACGTGTATGATTAAATAGGTATGACTTTCAGTAGCTCTTGACTGCAGTAAGCATATGTTGATTTGTTATGTGAAGAAATAAAAATTCACTTGAAGAAAATGGTATCTCAATGTAAGATGAACCTACTACCATAATGAATAAAAATGTTGTTCAGCTGCAGAAAACTTTCAATTCAACTTTGCTGCTAAATCATCCTATCTAATCATTTTCCCACTTTGAAAAACATAATATGTTTAAAAATTTAAGTAAAAGTAAAAAGATTAATTTTGACTCACAAAATATATTTAAAATTCTAAGGAATTATGACGGTTTCTTGAATCTCCTGAGGGAAGAACCCTAAAATGATGAGGTAGTTTGGTTGCCTTACAACTCAACCTCTCCCTCCCTTTTCAACAAAGATGCAGTCAGGAAGTTTTACAATAGATTAGTCCTACAGCGCGAAAGATCCATTCAGGACGACAACACAATTCAATGTCTGAATTGTTTTTTTACAAATATTTAGCATTCTTTCATGTGTACTCAAGATATTTTGAATTTCTTCCCTCTATCCTTCCCACATTTTTTTGAAGATTGTGGACAATGCTAACAATTTCAGGTCATTACTTTCTTTTCAAAGTTTTGAAACACTAATTAATGCCTAATTAATGAAGCTTTATGGAGAACTTTACATCTACAGAAAATATGGACATTCACTTAGACTTTATCCAAATATTTGCTATCATTTATCATTTCCTATTAATGTTATTAAAATATACATAGCATGTGGCTTTGTTGCTTCAAATCGATTAGATCTAAAATCTTCATTATATTAGTCACAATTTTATTAATCACAAGGATCTTTCTAAAATCATTTTATCTTTATTACAGTCTAATCAGACGCCATCACATAACCAAATATATGAAATAATATGTACAAATATATAGAATCATCTATTTATCTGATCATACTAAATTACTTTTAGTAATTTCTGAAATTTCGATATTTTATCTCCTATTTCCTTGCCTGAAGATATAATATTTTAGATGTATTTTTAAAATTTAATTAAGACTATGTTGTGATAAAATTAATAGTATAAATTATATCATTTATATTCAATGACTAATATACCCAAGTGTGAATATAATTTCTTAAATTGTACATTAATATTATGTACATATTCACTGTGAAAAATATGGGAAAGAAGTATATCAACATACACAGAGAGAGGGAATGTAGATGACTTTTATTTCCTTAGTTTTATCTATACATATTTTCTAAATTTCTGTCATGGGCAGGTATGGTTTATAACAAGGCAGAGTTTGAAAGATGCTGCTGCTCATTTGTAGTGTTTATTTTGTGACTGAAATCAAGAATGTCCCAGAGAATGCTGAAATCCTGCCTTTCAAAGGAGTCCCTGTGGGAGAGACCGTGAAGCCCCGCAGGGGGTGAGTTCCCCACCCTTTTAAAACGCTGTGGGCCTCTCCTGTGCTACAGAACTGTGAAGAACATGGATCATGAAAACTTGTGAGAGACTTTAATATCCATCTCCAGATCCTCCTCACTGACAATGTGGTGAGTGTACGACATGTACATACTGCAAATAAAGTAGATTTTTTTCACTCTAGAATGTGAGTCTCTAAAATGGCCTAAATGTTTTTGGGAGAAAAAGATTAAACTATCATATAAGTCAGTTAGTTCTTCTGGAAACACTGATTACTACAAATTGCTTGTTATACTCAGTTTCCTTGCGTTTGAAGTTAATAGAAATGACTAACACAGTAATTTTCTTTTCCAAGTATTGAAAATGATTTCTTAGAGACTGAACAGGTTATGTGGTATTATAATGTTTTTTGTATTTATAACCGTGACAGTTGTTTATGTATTTCATGATCAGTATTGCATAGTGGACCTTTACCATGCAAAAGAGGAAAGAAAGACTATTTCTGTGCAGTAGAGAGCTCATAATATTTTTGCTTTCTCTTTTATAGATCTTTTTCGGACTAACAGGAACTAGTTAATTCACTTATTAATTTATTGCTTACCATACTGATGAGAGTTTAATGCATTCAGTGAAAACTTTGAAGTGAACTATTGACAAATCTATTTCTTTAAAATATATTCTAAGGGTACAGATACGTTTGGCTCCCCGTTGGCAGTAGATACAGCTTGGCCATAGCTCCCAACACTGATGACTCCTTTACTGTGATACGCTCTGTGGATTGTACAACGCGATTTAGTTGGACACTTAGTTCGCTGAAGTTTGTCATTATGTGAAAAAGACTTATGAGGCTGGAGAGGGGACTTGGGTCAGAAGTACTTGAGAAAAGTCATATTTTAAGCTTTAGGATTTCAAAGTTCATTGCTACCGGCTGTGACACCAAAGCACATCAGGGGTTAATGCAGGCTTCTAACATTCGAAATGCGAGAAGGATCTTCATCTTAAAAACTTATGGTGGGGGGTCAGTGGGTGAGGCTTCCAAGCTATGAGGAGAGATCTGAGGGGCAACAGCGGTATATTTTCATGGCAAAAGTGAATGTGACTGATTGTTAAAGCCATCCTCGGGAGAACAAAGGTGAAAATTAAAGTGACACACAGGTGCTTCCCACCTCTCTCTCTCTCTCTCTCTCTCTCTCTAGTTCAGGCTGGTTCTGAGCTCACTATGTAGCAATCCTCCTGCCCCTATCTCCTGTCAACAGGCCTGGCATTGTGATATGTGGTAGTGGGGATCGAACCTGGGACCTTGCGCTTGCCAGGCAGACACCAGAACCACTGAGTGCAGTCCCTGCCCCCTGGTGCTTCCTTTCTCTTGAGCGTCATTTAGGACCTCAGTCTTTTCCACATACTCAGTTGAGAGGTCTCACTGCTAGAGAAATGTGTTCCTAAATGAATGCGCATATACTTTGAACTGGATTCCATTTCTAGCATTGAAAAAAGTACTATTTTCTCCAAATTTTCAGTATTTTTCATTACACTTCCTTACTAACATTCTACTGACTCATCTACTCTATGATACCTGTGACCTATTTCCTCCTCCTGCTATTTTTCTGCTCTCCTTTATGGAAAGTCTATTTCAAAGTGTAATGCACAGCTGCTTTTCTATTTCAATCTTTCTTCAATCCACTCCAGATTAACAAACCATTAAAATAAGCAGGGTAATAGGACCTAACTTATAGGGCTAGTGATAGTACTGAATTTTTAAATATCTGAAAGTAGGATACTTAAAGGAGAGTTTAGCCCATAGTGAGGATGTGCTATGTATTTTTTGGAATCATAGTTGTAATCAGTATGATTATTTCACTTGTCAGGACTCTTTGTGAAGATCTCCACACTGGCCCCTTTTCTCATCCACCACATTACTTAATCTCCAAGTTTAATCTCAGATACTAACCTAATGTTCTTTTCTTTTCTTTTTCTTTTTTCTTTTTTTTTTTTTTTTTTTTTTTTTTTTTTTTTTTTTTTTTTTTTTTTTTTTTTTTTTTTTTTTTTTTTTTTTTTGAGACAGTGTCTCACTTTGTAGTTCAGGCTGGCCCTGAGCTCAGCCTCCAACTCACATCACAGCAATCCTCCTGCCTCTGCCTCCCAAGTGCTGGGGTTACAGGCATGAGCCACCACTCCTGGCATTGTGGTGTGTGGTACTGTTTGCTAGTGAGCGTGAGTCACCATGCCCGGCGTTGTTGTATGTGGTTACTGGGGATCAAGTCTGGGCCCTTACACTTGCAGTACAGGTGCCTCTGAAGCCACTGAGCTAATCCCCAGCTCCCTTCTGTTCTTGATTTATGTTAGCTTCTAACTTTCATACAGGGTCAGACTCTCCGTACCTTTCCCCTCCTTCACAACAGTTTTTTTAGTTCTTCTTCAACAGAAGTGCCTTTTAATTCTCTCTCATTGGCTTGCTTTTCTATCTTTGTCTTTTAAATAGACACATTAGTACAGATGTATTTATGAATATTTTGGCCCATTCAACTATATTTTATTCCCAGAAGTTTGCACTTCCATGGTTTTCAGTCTCTAGGTTGTCTTTTACAATATTATTATTCAATTCTGACACCAGCCTTTGGAGTTTAGTATAACTCCCCAAGTTAAAGGGCATGATGCCAGACAGATAATATGATGTCATGTTCTTGTCATCTCAGCATTCTAGAAAACTGAAGCAAGGTAATCACAAGTTAGGGTTTAGCCTGGGTATCTTCGCAACTCATCAAGACCTTGTCACAGAGCAAGAAAAGACAAAACAAAACAAAACATATTAAAACAATATGATGGTGGGGATGTAGCATGGTACGAAGGACCTAGGTTGATTTCCCAGTCCCACATACATTTACTTATGCATGGAAGGCCATGATGTCCCCTGAGACTGCTTTTATTTTAACCACAGGATTCATGTTCTTCATACCACCAGCACTTACAACTGTACATAAATCTGGAAGGAATTTTACATTTAAAAATTCACTAAGATGACTTCAAAATTTTGTGAAACACACTTATTATTACACAATTTACAATTCAGGATGCTCAAATGAAGAGATGCACATGGAGAGCTGAGGGAGGGTTTCTAATGTGGAACTCTCATGTCCTCTTTGAGAGAAAGCAAGGTAAACAATCCTTTGGAAGGTTGAAGTGTTTACCTACCAGGCAGCTTGATATCCAGAAGCTAAATCCTGCTTTGGTGTTCTAAGGTTTTTTTTTTTAATTGAAATCTTTATTGGTACATTACATATACACATCATAATTGCACTCCACAATGGGGATTTGTACCAGTAGAAGACACCACTTAATTCTCATTTTTTCCCGTAGTCCTACCCACCCTACCACCCCCATTAAGAAGGGTGTTCTAAGTTTTTATTTGGCTGCTGTATCACTGATGGAGTAACCACTTACACAGACTAATATGGCCCAATATCCCAAATTTATAATCACATGGTTGATTATAATTATAACCATTATATATATAATTATATATAATATATAATAATATAATTATAATGTTATCAATATATAATAATATATTACACATAATATATAATAAAATATATATAATATAATATACATAATATATATCATTATATATAATTATAACCATTATAACCATTATAATGGTTGATCTTTTTGTTGACTGAAATCCAACCTGAGTCACTTCACCATTTAGCATAAGCTCAGATGTGATCCAATGAATGGACTTATGAATAACACATGCTCTTATTACTTAAAATTTACAATTATTTAGGATCTTCCTCTTGGGAGCTATGGAGAAAGCCAGTCAAATTCCTCATTATATACAGCTTGGATCTGTAACTTTAGCCATACAGCTCTCTGCTAGTCCAGAAAAACATATTCAATGGCTCTATTTCTAAATAGACATCAAAGAATGTCTAATAAATTTCTTTAATTCATTTGTAGGGAATAGAAGTTGTGTCGTTTCACCATACCTTTTCCTCTCCTAAGCTCTTTTGCTAAAAACCAAAATCTGGATATTTAACCTCATTTATTTCATTTCCCTACTGTTCACTAAAGCCATCTAAAATCTCTGTAGACTTTTAATCCAAAACATAATTCTAGCATCTGGACATTGTAGGCATTTGTTTACAAATGATTATCACATTTTATTTGAATTTGTAACTTAATACTAAAGCCATTCCCAGGAAGATAGCGTAAACTCACGAGTACTTCACTAGTTCTCTAAAATTTCATTTTATGTTAGCATATACTGTTTATTGAGGCATTAAAAGTTGCATTGCTAACATAAATGTGATTATTTAGCACCAACCAAAATATGGTTTTATAAGAGCATGAAGAATACTTTTTTAATTGAGTCCGTAAACTATTTAAAAATGTTTGGGTAGGAAATCTGTAGTATTTAGACAAAGCTAAAAGATTGCACAGCTCTAGGAATGTGTGTGACTCTATACTCTTACACAGACTCTTACCGAGAACCCTGTAAAAGCCAAAACCTCACTGAATATTGAGACATTAACCCATGAGTATTTTACTTTAAGTATTAGAAAAACATAATTTCATCATGTTATGATATTCAGCTGAGGCGTGAAAGGGAGTTCTGACAGCAATGAGTGAAGCATGTGGAGCTGGGGGAGGGGATCGAGGACATTCTTGCGTTGATCCAGGACTCGGTTGATCATTTCCTGAAATAAGCCAACAGTACTGTATGGAGAGGTAAAAGAACAGACCTGAGAAATAACAGTGATCAATGGCAACTCTTCATTACATATATTCATAGGACTTATATTGCCAAAGAGAGTCAGGAATTGAAGAAAAATAATGAATGTTCAAACCGTTTTAATCAGCGTTACTGACTGCCAGAGATGACGGGGAAAGGGAAGCTCTTCTCCATTTTTAAATGACAATATTGACAAATGAAAGCCGAAAGAAAATTACACTCCTGCGATTGTGGCTAGGGAAAGCACTGCCTGATTAGTAGTTAATAGTACAGACGTGAGAGCCAGGTGAGTACAGATTGCTATGGGCACATGGTAGACATCAGCTCATTAAAATATTCAGGCAAGCAGGTGTGCATATTTCAGTATGCTAGAGAAGCTGTAATTCTAAGAATTAAGAGCTTCTAGGGTTTGGAAGTTTTGGGATTCTTGGTTCTCAAAGTTGTTTGACACAGAAGAAGTTCATTGTTTGGCTCACCCTTACCCTCTAAATCAAACTTAAACAGAAGAGCCCCAGATAGGAAGGATGACAGAAGTCACTGTAATGGCATTTCAAATAGACATGCTGCTGCAAACTGTAAAGGAAAGGATATTTCACCTGAAATAATTAAATAGTGCTTAAAATAAAAGCATAAATATGATATCTAAGCCTCAGCCTTCATACTGTGTTCAAAGTAGATGACAAAATTCAATTGGTTCTAAAACCCATAACTAAAAGATTCTTCTATTGTAACATTTCTTGGAAGAAAATACAACTTAATGAGACTGGGCCATTCTCTTAAATTTTTTTTTTTTAGAATCAGAATTACTGAATTCAGTACAATGAATGCATTCATTTTATTTTATTCTTCTTATTTAAATTTAAAATGCAGAAACATTCCCCCCTTTTTTTGGTGAGAGATGAACACACACCGAAGGCAGAAGGAACAAAGGAACAACAGAAAATAAAACTAAAGGAAGAAAAATACAGAAAGGAAAAATGCATTAAAGGAAAAGAACTGCTGATATTGCGGTTAACAAGGAGAAAGTATGATTATTTGAACATATTTCATTTATCTAGTTTTGTATTTGAGTACACTTATTTGTCATGTGTTTATAAAAAATGGAAAGTTCCAAGAAATTGAGTGCAGTTAAACTGCATACTTGAGAATGCTACTCCTTACACGCACACACACATACACATGCATACATGCATACACAATTATCTTTAAGGACTAGACAGATATACTGCGATATTCACATGCCATTTCTAAGATATATATCTGAGTCTCTGTGTGTGTGTGTGTGTGTGTGTGTGTGTGTGTGTACATTCGCTCTCAGCCTGGAAGGGACATTCTTTTCAATCAATAAAGACCAATTTTGAGCCATCCATCCTTGAAATCAAATAGCTGATGAAGCGGTTTGTCAGAAACCATCAGTCAAAAAAAACCCAAAAAACAAAAAACAAAAAAACCCCCACAAAAACAACAACAAAAAAAAGAAAAAATGAAACATCCTTGAGGGAATTATGTACAACACTCCCAGGTCTGGGAAATCAGGCATCCAGAAAACAAGGCATCTGCATAACCTAAGACAAGTCTACTGGGATGAATTATCTCATATTCTTATAAAAACCCACCAAAGCCAAGGGCACTGCCATTAAAATGATAGTAAATATGTGGAGCACAGTATTTATTATTCATATTGAGAAAAGATATACCAACCATTTAGACTGATGAACCTTTATTTTCATCTATAAGCATGAACAGATGACCAAAACTCACAACTATTTGAGGAAAACAAAGAATAATAAACACAACTAACCCAAAGGCAAAGAGAAGGCACAGTTGAAGTAAATATAATTCATAAATTGATGGGTAAGAAAGGAACAGATTGCTGGGGGGAAAAAAAGCAATTATCTCTTTCTGACATTAAAAGCATATGTACAGGGAGAAATCTCACCTTAGTAGAGGAACTAATGAATGAAAATAGTGAAAGTAAATCACTGGATTGGAATAGTGATCAAAAAGTATTTTTTTCTTGAACAAAATTATAAAGACACAAAAAAGAAAATGTGAAGAGACAAGAAATTAATTTCATTGCATCTACGCAGGAGCTAGAAAGTGAAGAAAAGACCAAGAGGATAGAAGTAGACAATAAGCCAGTTAATACATTTTCACAGGACTGAAGATGTCATTTTAGGTGAAAGCCCTCTGAATATAAAATGAAGTCACTGGAATAACTTAAAAAATATATTTTAAAGCTATCTTGCTCAAATTTATTCTTAATATTTTAAACTCAATATTGATTAAAACAACATAATTTCAAAATCAAGCAATATGTACTTTTCCTATTGTGTTTTTTTTCTATCCAAATGCTGCTACTGTCCTCAGAAATAGTTATGTTTAATGTTCTGGCATATTTCCTTACCAAATTTTTCTTTTATATAAAAGGAGTCCATATATGCGTATATACACATATGTACATATAATGGATATATAAGCTTAAAAAAGTTAAGAAATTTGCAGAAATAAATTAACATGAATTACATAAACATAAAGTGTTTAGCCTCATGATCAGAGAAACATAAATTAAAATTAGAATTAGACACAAAATTGTGATATATGCTGGCAAATGTAAGGTGGTTATGCCAATTTGAAAAGTAGCCACTAGGAAAGAAAACAGGTATAGCCAATAGAGAGAAATTTGCCATTATTTATCCACAAAATGCTTGTATTGTGACTTACAATTTCTCTAAATTTATCTATGGATGGAATCTATGTATTCCAGGAGGAGTATTTTCAAGTGATATATATATATATATATATATATATATATATATATATAATATATATACACACACACACACACACACATGGAAGTGATAAGTGATATATAGTGATAATTATATAGTGATATATATACTGATATATATATATATATATACAAAGTATATATAGTGATATATATATATATACACAGTGATTATATGTAGTGGTATATATAAAGTATATATATAATGCTATATATATCACTATATAAATATGTATTCACAAGTTAATTATGTCACAAGTTTATTATGTCTTTCTTCTTTTATCTTTCTCCTTCTGCATGTTTCTAAATTATTCTTTTACTCATATAATTAGATTGGTTTGCATACTTAATTTACATATACAGCACACAGTATGTCTTCACTAGAAAATTTCCAAAAATAATTATATTGATTTTATTGCTCAAAATTAGAAAATAGATTAGAATGTATGAGAATGTCTTATCAAGCAAGCATTATTTTTAGACATATTACATATGTACCTTAATTTTACAGCTCTACATCTTTCCTTATGTTCTTTATATGTATTTTCTTCTCTTACATGTTGCTTTGTGTATCTTCAAAGATAAGTCTAAATATTGCTCACCTTAAGGTATTTCTTAGTCACTTCAGTCATACTTAAAATTGTTCCCCTCATGGATGCCATATTATATTTATAAGCCATTTAGGTGCATATCAGATTCAACTTTAGTGAAATTATTAAAATTAATTAATTTTTTGTTATGGTTCATTCCCTGTGCTTTTTTTTTAATGGATCATCTGTTTAAATTTTCACAGTAGTCATAGGAAATATGAATATAGGTTTTATGTTTCACTTTTTCAATGAACTTTTTTTTTTTAAATGGTTTGAAGATCTTCTCTGTGGTTGAAGTCTAGTCCCGATAATATCGTGGAAGTACTTGTAGATATTTCAGTTCTCCACCCACTGGAGGAACTTGGTTAACTATTGAGCATTTACATGGTCATCCAAGATGAGCGGAGTTTGGGAAGTGAAGTTCTATACCATTATTTCTCTGTCTGTGATATTTCTGCTCTCAGTTACCCACTGCATTTCCCAAACTATTTTTTCTGGCCTTCTGATCAGACATAAATTGGAGCTGAGTTTAATCTGTGACGTGGTTCAGATGTCCACCTGTCATAAAGGAACCTTTCCATTTGAAGAGTGAATTTCGCTGTGCTTGATTCCTTCATTTTATCACCATTATTTGATCTATTCCTGTCTATTAATGGCCATTGAAATGACTTTATATTTTGACTATTAAGACAGAGATCAATATTAATATTTGTTTATAATTTCCTCTGTGTGTATACATTTTAATTTTTATTAGATTTTTACCTAAGGAGCGCAATTACTTAGCCATATGTTATCTTATATTTGGTGATTTGAAGAACTGTTAGATTATTTTTCAAAGTAACTACCATTTTACATCCACAATAATAGTGGATAAGAGTTTGGATTTCTTCACATCCTGGGCAGTACTTGCTGTCTGAAGTTTTTATTCTAGCTATAGTAGCAGGTGTGCAGTATCTCACTGTGTCTTTACTTTGCATTTTCCTGGTGATTAATGGTGCTGAGAATATTTTTACATGCTTATTGAATGTTTATATACATTCTTTGAAGAAATGTCTCATTCATAACATTTTCCTAGTTTTAACATAAATACCAGTGGTATGAGTGATTATCTTGTCATTTCTAATGTTAGGGAGAAAGCTTGTATTTCACCATTAAGTATGATACTGAATACATTTTTTATGGAAGTCCCTTAGCAAGTTGAGAAAATTTCCCTCTTTTCCTGTATTCATGGGTGCTTTTATGATGAAAAGGTACTTGATTTTGCTAAATGCTTTTTGTTTACGTATTGAGGTGATCATTGATGTTTGTTTTTTATTCTATCAATATGACACATTACAACTTGATTTTGAGATGGGAAATCTATATTCCTCTCTGAGAGAAGTCCTGCTTAGTCACTGTGGTATGCTTATAATTCTGCCTGATAGACTACTTTTGCTAAGATTTTAAGGATTTCTGCTCTTATATTTATAATACATGTTGCTCTCCAGTTCTTTTGTGATGTTTTTGTCTGGTTTTAGGTAGTTACTTATTTTATTTTATATATCCAGTTATGGTCTGACATAAAGTACTAATACCCTAATAACAATAGTGAGAATTTATGGAGCATAGAATTTGTGCCAGGAACTCTGTCCATCACTTTTACAGGAGTTTTACTATAACAATTTCATAAAACTGTGAGTTAGGTACTTTTGTCTTTACTATTATTAAAACATCTGCAAACAAATATAATTACATTTCAAGACTTAGAGTTAGTAAACTTTCCTAAAATCACAAAGTGAGTAGTGGACTGAATAGAGACATAAACTCAGTTTGCTTTTCTTCAATTTATCTATGCTATTAATATATCCATGAGTATATTAAGACAGCTAACTAACATTTATTTGATTTGAAAAATAAACATGATGTTACAAAGCAACATTTAAAATTTTTTTTTAGATTTTCCAATTTTTGCATCTAATATTTTCTTTTGTTTTTTCCTTTTCCTTTTTCAGTTTTTTAAGATTCATCCTTATTTTGGATTAGATTTTTATGACATAGGAATAGCTTCCTTCCATTTATCGTCTATAGTGATATTTTTGGAAGCAATAGATGCGGTGCAGTTACATAAATGCAAAGTTAGGGCTATCAGCGCATTGACAGGGTACAACGAGGTAACTTCTCTAGCAAAGTGTTGTACACAAGGAGTGCAATGATGTCAAATCATCCAGAAATTTCTCAGAATAAGCATAAGTACAACACTAATTTTTTTCTGATTAATTGATTGATTGGTTTGAATGTGTTCATATAGAAAGAACACTGGTTCATTTGGTCAGTTATTGAAATTCAGATATACTTGATTTCAATCCTATTTCTGTTATTTAAAATAAATTACCTATGCCGATCGAAAGAAACCAACTATAAAAATATAATCATGGCCATTTTAGGAAGGATTAAGTATGAGATAATATCAGAAAATTATTTCATTTGCTAGTTATGATGAAAAGTGCATTCATCCTATAAGAATATAATTCTTTTAACTGAATCACACTAATTTATGTAAGGTTTCTAAAATAAAATATCTTTTTTAAAATAATCTTTATTGGTACATTAAATATACACATCATGATTGCACTCCATAATGGGGATTTGTACCAGTATAAGACACAACTTAATTCTCATTTTTTCCCATAGCCCTACCCACCCTACCACCCCCTCATATACATAAAATTTGTTTCCTTACTTTTTTGTTACCTTCATTGTCACTTAAGAAGCAAAGGAACACTAAAGCCAATCAAACAACACATTTACAAGTGTGGAATCTGCTGCTTAAATAGAGATCAATCCTCTACGTTTCCCTGTGCTTATATTCATAACAGAAAAAATTTACATATGTGTTCTTCCACATGGAGTTAAGATAGTAATAATTCCCATAATGAGGGCTAAAAGACTATATTCATACTAATACCTTTGATGTTACATGTACATAAAAACAATTGGTTTATTTATTTTGATTGTCTGACAAAAAAATGCTGAAAAACAGCTGTCTTGTGATTTTCTTAAAGGACACGAAGTATGGGTGGCAGAATGCTAACATGGAGGGGACCACAGCCTCTTCTTCCTCAAGCTGACAGTTCTTAGGACAATATTGAGGGTCTTAAATAAGTATGAAATTACATTTTGTTTGTCCTGTACATATCGAAATAATTTAAACCACAACTGTGAAAAGTCGCTGAGTTGTGAGAGATATGCTGACTTGGGAAAGTACTGATGACAGAGACGGGAATAAAGACAACGTCTTGAAATCTGCTACATTGCCTTTGTTTTATATTGTGATTTTATCCTAGCTATGAAGTATTTAAGAGTCACTGGATAGCCATCTGGAAGTATACTGATTAGATATACCGATAATATTTGACTAAAAGATGAATTCAAAACGTGTGTCCTGTGTAAGCTGCTCGGAGCTCTCACGGCTGCATCCCACATGCTTCCCCAGGTCGCAAGGTCCTGCATCAGTCCTCTACTCGCCTCCGCGCAAAATCTCCCTAAGGGAAATTTAGAGCCCGCGGTTGTTTTTTCAGCTTTTTGTTGAGTGCCTAGAGTCACCCTTTCCAGAAGCTACCTTCTGTAGATTCAAGCACGAGCAGAATAGTCTGTTTGATTTATTTGATTTGGGCTTTAACTGTAAAGGTTGTCTCCTAGAAGAGTCTGGGCTTTCTGCAGTAGGAATGCATAGCATTGCTATTCACCCCAGCTCTGGACAGTACAACTTTAGCTATTTCCTGTCTCATTAACTGCCTCCAAATAGTCTTCTTGGGGGGTTTTGGGAGATATTTTATAAGGCTAATTTAATGACCTGAGTGGACAATCAACAGGAATTTGAGTATATTAATCACAACCAGATTATTAACATTGCATTTTAGTCCCTGGTGTGTGTACAACTTATGACAATACTCGAAAAATATAAAGTACCTTAATAATTAAAAGAATTGTTTACAAATTAAAGATGAGTAGTTTCCCAGAGTCCACATGGAATTCCCAAGATATTTCAAATCAAAGAACAAGATTGAGATACATGATTAGACACTTACTAATCTGCTTGAGCTCATTAAGTCAAACAGATTCCACAGAAGGAAAGTAAGGAAAGGATATTCTTTACCCTTTTGATGCCTCTCCCTTATGTCAGTGATACCGATTTATTGCACACCCAGAAACATCCTCGACTCCATGAGAACATGTTTTGGAAGTTAGATAGTCCTCTTTCTTTTGCTTTCATTGCTTTCTGTCTCTTGGGGAAAAGAAAAACAAAAGAAAAACCTCCCAAAACATAAAAGAAAATAAAGCTATCTGGAGGAGAATGGGAACTGGTAATCTCACTTAGAAAGTGAACTTTTCAAAGTGGGGAATCCTTAAGTTGGGAATATTTAATGAAATGATAGCTTTTTAAAAAAAAATTGTGTAAGATCAATTATAACACAAAATAAAACAGCACAATTAATGAGAAGATAGTTTTTTATCAATTTTGTGTAAGATCAATTGTAACAAAAATAAAACAGCATGAACATAATAGTAAATGGCATAGATATGTGTTATTTTTTATTTTTATTCATGTGATTTTTTTACAGAACTATGAATTGAAGTCGTGGTCTTCAAATTGAGCTACATCCTAAGCTTTTTTTCATTTATTATTTTTTATTTAGTTACAGAGTTTTCCCAAGTTACTATTTGCCCAGGCGGGGTTTAACTTTCAGTCCCTCAGGATTAGCCATTCTACTGAGAACTGAGGTGTGCACCACCACACACATCCTGTTATAGAAGAGGTCAATAAAATTAATACTCATTAGACTGTTAAAACTGAAATTAAGATTATATGAATGAGCCTGTCTTCTAAATGATGACTCAACTAGGATTATAGAGTCTGACATAGCTAATGGACTACAACCAAGTGTGAAACAGTAGACTAGGTCCTATGTAATATGCAAATCAGAATAAAAATTCAATAGAATTCAGTGCTTTCTAAAAAGGGCCAGAAGACTGAATTTCTATGAAATAACACTAAAAGTAAGTAAAATAATGCCAATCCTTTGATGGGTCAAGAGCTGTGCTAAGTATTTACACATATTTTCTTAGGATAATATAAAGAAATCCTGGTCTGAAATAATGATTAATTGCATGTAAGTCTGTTAAGATAGCTAGATGCTAAACAGGGGCACTAAAGCTATCAGAGATATTAAACTCTGGATTTACTGTGATGAGGAATAAGAAATGTAACTAGGAAATGGTGAAGTTGTGTAGAAGCACTTTTTTTCTTTGGCTGTGGGGATCAAACTCATGACTTTGTGTTTGCAAGACAGGCAGCGGAACCACTGAGCTACCTTTCTGGCTCTTGGAAGCATTTTTGTTTAGAATTAAGCAAAACTTGGAATGACTAGTAAACTTCAAGTAAGTTTCAGGATTAGCTCTGTATTTTCTTCATGCTTACATTTAAATTAAATATATTTTCCTATTCTGAAATTATTTTTATAATGTAAGGGTCCTGGATTGATGATATTATTTTTTATCAGCTCTTGACCACAATATATGACTTAAATATTTTATGATTATATATCACTTTTAAATTAATTTCAAAATTTTACTTATCTTTATCATTAAGAATAGTTGCCTAGTGTATTTACATGACATAGAATTAGGAACTTTGAGTTGGATTGAGTTCTCTGTGAGAGAGAGAAAGAGAGAGTAACACAGATTGTAGTTGAGTAAATGGAACTTACTTGGGTCAGTTTTTCTACGACAATAACTTCCTTATCATTCAGCATTCTCCTGGAGTTTAGTGATCAAACCCTGGCAAGCCTTTGCTGAACCTTAAGATTATATGAGGTTCTATTAGTTACACCATAATAACCTACAGTTCTTAAATAAAATATTCATCACACCTGCACAGCTAAATGTACACGTGTCCTATTAGACTGAATATGCATTGAGACTAAAGTACATGTCTGTCTCATAGGTTCTACAGTTAAAGTGTAGCATTGAGTACTTGCTAAAAATATTGAACACATGTAATGGTAACAATAGATATGTGATATAAAATTTGATAAATCTCATTTCTAAAATATATTAGCAGATGCTAAAATGATCTGAAAATTGATTTATATAGAAGCTCCTGCTGCTTGAGTTCATAAAAGAAACAATGAAAAATTGCAAATTGATTTGATTACTACTGGCATGTGTATGCAGATACTCAAAGAAAACCAGCAGTTCATCATCGACTTATCAGCCTGTATTAGCCAGTCACCTTCTTTAATTCATAAATTCCATTAATGTACTAGTTAGGGGTAGATTTGCCAAAGTCTGACAAAATATGGGCTTTATTCCATAGTGACATTTTAATAAATTTTAAAACAATGTGAATGTAAAACAATACCCAGCTCCATTCTAAAGATAGGGTAGAATGTTACTAATGGAGGGTTAAAGTCATGCTCAAGTTAGTAGTCCAGAAATTAACCATCCTGTGACAAAGCAGTTCATGTTTGTCTTGGATTATTTTTAAACCACCAGTTATAGGCTGGATAGTGGCCGCCACAATGGTGTCCATGCTATGATCCCCAAACCTGTGAATATGGTGCATCATTGCCAAGAGTTAGTTAGAGGCATCATCAAAGTTATGCCTTTAATGAGAAATTATCCTGAATTATTCTAGTGTTACTCAGAGTAATGACATAAGCTTTTAAAAGCAGGAAACATTCTTGCTACTTCAAGAAAGATCAGAGGAAGTCAGAAGATTCAAAATAAGAGCAGGAATTGGTGTGAAGGGTGTGAAATCGGAGGAAAGAACAGGGTAAGCAGTGAAAGTGACCTTGAAGGGTGAGAGAATTTTCTAGATGACAGTAGCAGGAAGGCTAGGGTCATGGTCCTACAAACACAAAGGGCCAAATGCCCTTTGGGACATTGCAGCCAGCATATTGGCTTCATCCTTGGGAGACCCAAGTCAGAAAGATTATCAACTCCTATACAGGAGTCTCAGCTACAGAACTGCCAGATACAGTTTGTGTCATTTCAAGCCCGTGAGTATGTGATGATTTGCTGCAGCAGCAATGGAAAATTAATGCCCTATGTTTGTGTTAGGATGTATGTTTAAGGGGAGTTGTTATTCTAGATTTTGGAGGTATAGAAGCTCTCTCAGCAGCACTTTAACTGAGGGTTTTTTTTTTTTCCTTCTTTTTTTTTGGTATTATTTCTCATCATTTGGAAGAACTGCAGTGATAAGAATAAAAGTCTAGGACAAGGTTTTTAAAAAATCTACTTAAGATACTGAGAAAATCTTGCCAATTCATTGTAGTCTAGCCTGACATAGTATGAGATAAAGTCCATATATTAGTTTTGAGTAATTAACTTTATAGAAGCCTACAAAATATTTATTTACTTTATTATCTTTAAATGGCATGATTGTGCATTTTTCTCAGAGTCTTGTTTCTGTGAAATCTGAAATGATAGTAGGAATCTGAATGTTGCCAGATGAAAATGCAAGAGTTGAGCCATTAGCTGATTCCTTTTCATGGATTGCACTTCTGAGGATGAAGATCTCATTGAGCCTGGTTGTCATTTTTAAGTCCTATTGTTGTGCTCCCTCCCATCATGTAAACCTTTATGACTAAAAGATTTATTGATGCAAGAAAATTATATAATATATATGACAGGAAATAATCCATTTGCCCTAGGTCTTCTGTCTTTCTATGACACTGATTTGCCATAAATTGCTTAGAAGTCCATTTCTGAAATCCTAAACATAAAAACACAAAATGAGTGTGCAACATGTATTTCTTTACAACAGACATTCTAATTGGAATATTATTGACAAAATAATTTATTTTTACTGATGATTTAAAATAAAGAGAAAAGTGATATAACACAGTAGACATGACGAGAAGGTTATTTGAAGTGTATTTAACTTACACTGTATCTCAAATGAAATTAAACACTCTCAAATAGTTATTTTTATGACTGAGAAATGTAACCAAGAAGTACATTTTAGTTATCATTACATAGGTTCATTTTTGTAGACATTTTGGAAGGAAAAAAACACGATTCAACATAAAGAAAATAGTAACTGCAGTTCATTAAATGTTTAACCTAATGTTTAAAATTCAATTCCTAAATAATCAAGAATTCTGTCATATCATATTGACCAAAAATATAGCCTAGAGGAAATCAATATCTTATCTGCAATCATTCTATTTTTAGCTAGCTGAACAAGTATGTAATTCCAAAAGTGATTTTCTTCAAATTACCTTATTGTCATAAATTCAGGTTTTAAAAATTTTGTTCATGCATTTATGACATTTTAAAGTAATTTTTAAAATTGGTTATACATAAGAGTAGGTTTTATTTTGGAGGATTTGTCTGAGAAGATAACATGCTTAGATAATCTTTGTCCCTTATTTATCACCTTTTCCTCACCATCTCCCCAAGTTTCACAATTGTCTGGCCTTTCAGTGCACACAGTGTTTTCCTCGTTACCCACAACTTGTTTCCTCTCCCTTTCTCTTATGCCCTTCCTCGTCTAGTAATAGTAATACTTCTGCTTTATTATCATAAATTTTAAGTTTCTTAAATCAAGGAGAACATGCTGCATGTGTCTTTCTGAGCCTGGCTTATCTTACTCAATGTGATGACATCCAGTTTCATCCATTTTCCTCCTTAGGACAGAATTTCTTTTTTTCTATAGCTAAATAATGAAAGTTCCATTGTGGATATATGGAGATTATATTTTTAGAAAACGAAAGTTGAATTGTTAAGAGCCATAAATAAAAGCTTTAATAAAGCCCAAATATTACAGTACCAAATGTTATCAAAGGAAAAATGTGATCCAGAGTTGTCTATCTGTTCATTTTTTATCTATTGTATATCCATCAAATTTTAATTGGTTATCTATTATTGTGACCCTTATTGTAAATATCAGGATAAGACAAGAGTGGGACAAATTCTTTGTCATATTTAGAATAGATTCTGGTGAGGGACTCAGATAAAAATAAAAAAGAAAGAGTATTTTATGAGTTTATATATAGAATTTAAATAAAATAGATGTATCAGTCAGAATAATAATCATAACAAACTATCTCTAGAATAATGGTGGTTCAAAACCCAAAGAGCTGTTTCTATATCAAGCCTCTAGTTCTTGATGAGTGATCAGAAGGGCTGTGCTCTCTTATGGTAACCCAAAAGTTCAGGCCAATCAAGCAATCCTTACCTGAAAATTGGTACATACAATGCCCATGCTTTAGAAAAGCTCCAAAAGTCCCTTAAATCCACCTAACACATTGTTTTGAAGTGCGTATGTCTCTTTTCATATATTCTAAGAACAAGAGACTTGGAAGAAATAAGGAAATTTGCAGAAGAGCATAGGGTGGGTGAGTCGAGTTGTGTACACCAGAACTTTATATTGAAACTTACTCCCTGGTACTTTCTTTAGAAAGAAGGATTTTGCAGATATATGAAGGTAATATGACATGATGAAAAGGGGCTCGAGTATGATATGGCTGGAGTTATTTTAAGAAGAGAGTCATTTGGATGCCAAGACACATGGGAGGACGCCATGTGAAATGGAGAAAGACACTGTCATGTTGCCTGCATGCATTGAGAAGTGCAAAGAATGACAGCAGTCATGAGACCTAGAAAGCACAAAACAGATTCAGGATCTTCAGGAGTCCCACAGGGTGGACACCTTGATTTCACAACTGTACCCTTTAAAAGTATAAAGGAATACACTTTTATTTTTTCTCAGACAATCTTTCTGGATTGGACATGACGTTCTATACAATTCAAAACTGATTATGAACAAGGGTAACAAGTAGCCAGAATGTTCTCTTCAGAAAATGCTTTTGAAGCATAAAACTAAAAAAAAAGCTGAGTCTTGTTGAAATATAAGAATATACACAGTCAATTTCTTTAATCTTCATGTTTTGTAAGGCTCAATAAGTAGAAATAGGTCAAATTTAGAAATTAAATATGGGAAAAAATCTTTTCTAGGATTTCCAAGGCATAGATCCCAGAAGGTCTTCGGGAAAAAAATATATTTGGTTTATTTTTCTCTTGTAGAGACCATTGCTTTGTACTGTATTAGAAATCACTGATTTTACACTTAATCAAAGGCTCTGTTAAAGTTAAGAAAGAAGGATATGTCTTGGAAATTTTAGAAATCCAGTTCTTCTAGCAAGAGAAATGCTTTTAATCTACTCTTTAAGAGAATTTATTGGGTTTTAGACATATTTTTATCTTATAATTCTATTTGAATTAAAAGACGAAATAGCTTTAATGATGGTTTAAATTCATATCTTACCAAAAATTACCTGCATAAGCCCTTTAAGTATGCAACTGCTGGATCTAAGAAGACTAGGACATGGGAAAGATGAAGACGGAGATGATATCATTTATTAATAAGAAATATTATATTTTTTCTTTGTTTGAGACAGGGGGGAAAATCTGCAGAATAAATTTGTTTCAAACAGCAGTAAATTACCCTACTTACTGATGAACTGCAGGACTCATGAAATTACTGGAATAGAACTGTTACAATTTCCATGTTGTCTATGTGTTCAAATGTTGTTCGGGGAACACAAACTAAAAAATGGAGTGAAACTATGAGGATGTCAGGAAATCTTATATAGCACTGTGAGTGTTTCAAAACTACAAAAGAATAATTAAGGGCAGTAACTAAAAAATAATTTGAAATTTCATTTCTGTTATGAGGAAATTCATGTTATTGGTACATTTATGTTGATGTACATTAACTGTAGAACCTTAGACCATATTCATGTTCTAGACAACTCAGTCAAGGAGTGAGAGTTTTTAGTTGTAATAGCTGGACCCTGGTGACAGCCAGCACAATGAGTTTTATTTATTTTTTAAAATCCAAATATTTATTGGTACATTGTAAATACACATCATCATCACATTCAACATTGAGAATTTGTACTAGAATATGACATGACTGGATTCTCATTTTTCCCTTCCCCCACCCACCCTGCAAGCCCCCAATCCCTATATACATAAACTTTGTTTCCTTTTTTTATTACTATCACATTCTTTTCCCCCTCGTTATTTACCCCTACACCCTCTTTCCTTTCAAGTATCAGTTTTATACTTGGGTTAAAGTTGTTTTTCTCCCCAAGACTGAATGTTTTTCCATTTACTTGTTTCATTACACTTGCTATATGCCTACATACTCTCTTTCTCTCTCTCTCTCTATATATATATATATATATGCATATCCTTACTATATATATATATATATATATATATATATATATATATATATATATACACATACATACATATATATGACCCAGCAATAAAAGACAGCACTGGGTCAGAGAAACCATCATTTGCAAAAATGATTTGAACTCTAATGTAGTTAAGGTAAGCAACAATATTTGAACTAATAATATCTCAAAAAGTTTTACCATAGCTGCATTATCAAGATCTTTCTTTAGTGATTATTTTGCTCTAAGGCAATATTAAAAATGCTGTTATATAAATCTATGATTTTTGGAGTCTTGGTTCTCGAACACATGATGCTGTCAATACAGAATAGATAAGTTCTCTAAACGTGAAATCTGAATCATCAATTCAGCATAATTTCCTATATTTGTAGACTGTATAGAATGTTATTTTACATTAAGACAAGTGATTTTGCTTTGTTAATAAGCATTTAAAACATTGCCTTGGTAATAAAATTCCACATACATAATATAAGGTTGGTGCAAGGTTTATATGACTTTAGAAAAGAAAACATGAAATATAGCCGGCTGGTTTGGGATATATCCTTGGATTTCCTGGGACCATGCTTTGATTCTCTTTTGCCATTATGATATTTCTTGTGAGGTTTTTAGAATTAGCTTAATTACAATAAATTCATCTCTTCTTTTGCATTTAACTCACTTTATCCATTCTTTTATTTTTACCTTAGGTAAAATAGGTGCCCTTGACTTGCAGTGTTTCTGGTCAGCAGAAGGACGGAATTTAATTCACAGGTGAAAGTGATTTTCTAGTAGGTCAATGAATGAAGATTGCTCTTATTTCTTTATTTAAATCACCTCATGCTTCACAAGCAGAGCACACCACAGGGCCTAACTGTACTAGTACACGGTAAGAGTATATTTCACTATGGCATTGTTGACTTTTGCTACTGTGGTTGAATTTTTTCCAGATCGCCAGATGGTATCTGATTATATAGATCATAAAGAATAATTGATATGTAATCATGCACCTAATGCTTTTTTTACCCTTATTTTATATGAGGCACAAGTCTTTCATATAATGTAGAAATTAGAAGTAGTAAGGCTGAAGATAAATCTTTCTCCTGCTTTGAATTAGAATAAAGGACTGAAGGAAAATACAGAAATTTCTTAGTATCTGTTAACATATTCTAAAGAGTCTGATTATTTTTCCAAGTTAGAGGTACTTCAATGTCAATTGACAATCTTTATTCTGGTAGAAATAGGAAATTAAGAGGATGAGCAAGCCAGGGACTTATTACTTCTCTCTTTATTACTTTTAAGCATATTTTATGCTATATTCTGCCTCCAAACATTTGTCTACATCATCCTTTATGAAGCATCTTCAAGAGGTAGCTTCTGTGATAGATTGATAGTGATGAATTAGACATGTTCCTTAATTTCAAGGAGCTTAGAATGTAGCGAGGAGGGAGACAGGTGAATGAGCGGGGTCGGTGGATGACGAAGGTGTCTGCAGCCCTGTCTTTGGATGGCTCATTCTAGATTTCCCTGACAGCAGGAAAGCCTCAGGGGAGCAGGACTGGCTGACAGGACCAGGGTAGGAAATTATGTATCTTCTTTCCTAAAACGGGTGCCATGTAACTATTGGGAATGTAGGGAGGGAATCATTTGCTTTCTTCACTCATCACAGGTTTCATTGCCAGAGCCCCTATTACAAAAGATTAATAATGAAAATATATGTTTTACATGACATGAGGGTGTCAGTAAGAAAATAAAGGACCTAAGAAATAGATATATTATTTTATGTTTAAACTTTATGAAGCAATACATAATTATGAAGAGGTAAGATTGAACAAAAGAGTTGATCTGATGACAAATGAAGTCAAGGGAGGGGGAATTTTTTAGAGCTTGTTCAGATTTTTCTATCAGTATTTTCAGGGTTAAAATATTCCTCTCCTCAGGCAAAGGAAGGAGTCCTCTGAGAGTGGTTTTATGACCTGTTTCATGGTAGATGAACAAGGGCACGGACAGAGTAACATTCCTACTTCTACTGTTTCCTCGAAAGTCGAAGTGTCATATTTTGGCTTAGTGTGTCCTGAACTTCACAGTGTTTAAAATATGCTATTATGATGAAGAATCTTAATTTTTCATTTAAGTCATATTAATTAATATAAATTTGAATTAAAAGTCATATGTAACTAGTGTCTACCACATTGAATAATACTGTGGCCAAATGTGTTATGAAAGTTGTTCTTGTTTTCTTTATTTTTATTTCTTATATTTTTATTCTATAGTAAAAACTAATAGAAAATACTTGAACCAAAGAGATGTGATAGAAATTGTATCAACTCGCTCTTGATATTAACATTTACAGAAATATAAAATAAAGAATGCATAGGTTTTTTCAGGGCAGAAATATAAAGGCAGATTAATGAAACAAGACAAAATTACTATACTATGCAAGAATATAATACACTTAGCTTATAATAAAGGTGACATTTTATATTAAATGAGATAAAATGATGGGTGCTTTAATGAGGGAAATTGACTGCCAGTTGGAGGGACAAGTAACATTAGATTCATATTGCACATCAGACATAATAGTGATAGAAACACTGAAGCATCAAATGTAAAAAATTCAATCATTTCTGAAAAAAACTTATTGAAGAAGAATGCAATCCTGGTATAGGACAGTGATGTTGAAACATGACTCCGCAGATAGAAGAACAAAATGAAAAGATAAAAGGACAAAACCAGATAAATTTAAAAATATTTTATTCTTCCCCAAAGTGCAGAGTTAGCAAAATGGAAATATATATCAAAGAAAACACTGTGACATATATAACATAAGTGAACAGTGTCCAATTGTAGAAATCTATGTGATTGAGCAAATAATGTACAAATTGGTTGATAATGAAAGTTTAAGAAAATTTCCACATGCGCACATAAAAGAAATACAAAAGATTAATGCACTTAGAGAAGTTGTTAATCTTAAGCAAAAACAAAAAATAATAGTTGCTAATAGTTGTATTTAGGTTTTTTTGTTGTTGTTGTTATTGTTGTTTCGTTTTGTTTTCTTGAGGCAGAGTCTCACTTTTGTAGTTCAGGCTGGTTTTGAGCTCAGCCTTGAACTCACAGCAATCCTCCTGCTTCTGCCTTGTATTTAGGTTTTGTATTGTATTGAGAATTAAATGTCATACAAGATATTATAAATATACACTGAAAAATGCCAGAAAGAATGCCATGTTCACTGTATGTAGATAAATATGGGTATGAATATAGAGGTATATATATGTATATGTATCTATATGTATAGATGTATATATATATATATATATATGTATATACACACACACACACATACACAAGATATATACATATGCACATATGTGAAGATCTTAAGATAAGTTGGAAAAACAGTCTTCTCTTCAAGGGAATGATTGAATAAAATAAAGAAGAAAATAAGTAGAAAGCTACTTATTTTAATGAACAAGAAGTACTTGGTTCTTTGCCAAGAGCATGCTGTAGTGAGCTCTCAGTTACTCTGAGACTGCTGTTGTTTAAAGGAGAAACTTTTAGGTCCTGGGAGAGATCAGTGGTGGAACACCACAAAGCACATGCAAAGCCCCAACTTTGGTTTCCGGTACCATAGAAAGGGGAGGAAAAACAAAGTGGTATCTTCTGTAGGATTCTAATGAGAAGTTAATTTAACTAGAAGTTAATTTAACATTTTTTTCTTTTTAGGTTTTAAGAGTCTTTCTCTATAGCTCAGTCTCGCTTTGAACTCACTATTTAATTCATCAGGCTGGAACTCATGGCAGTTCTCCTGCCTCAGCCTACCTACGGCTGGGACTAATGGGTGTGTTGTACTACTACTTTTGATTTGTCAGTGTTGATTCCAAGTTTCAAAATTCAAATGAGGGCAACAGACGTAGCTCAGTGGTAGGATACTTGGCTGGTGTGTGTATGGTCTGCAGTTTAATCTCTTGACAAAGGAAAAAAATGAACAAGTTTCACAAAGATTTGTAGGTAGTATAAATTATTACTTGTTCTATGCAGCTAAAGTCAGTCTAACTTGATTTTTGTGACTGAATTTTTGTAGTGGATTTTTGTGGCTCTGTCTTTTGAGGGGCACAAATGATTGTAGATATACATACAAATATATATATATATATATATATATATATATATAGTAAATATATATACACATTGTAAATATATATATTTGTATATATATTTATATATATTGTAAATGTAAATATAAATAAATAAATATATATATATATTCAAAGGAAAAAATTCTGAAAGAGTGTAGGTAAGTCCATTGTCTATCCATATCTTCTTAATTTCTTACCTTAAAGATACATTATTTCTCTAATTAAAATAAAAATATAATGACCATTTAAATTAAAACAGTATTACAATAAAAACATATGTCTTCATCTGAAGACATATGCAATCATATGTCTTCATGTGCTTTATACACCATAAGAATTTGGGCTTTTTTGCAAAGAAAATGCTGATGAAAGGTAAATCTTTTGAATGTACAGTTTTATCCAGTCAGCCACAAAAAGGCAGTTAAAGAAGTGAAAGATGCCTCCCGCATGCTTCAGAAAGTGGTGAGAACAATGGGGAAAGTGTGTTCAAAGTGAGGTATTTTGAAGAGGAATAATGACAGTGTGTCTTTTACCGAAATATATTTTTGGTTGGTTTTTTTTCCCCCAGCTATTGAGCTCTTGACCCTGCACTTGCAAAGCAGGTGCTGAATTAGTGAGCTAAATCCCTGGCCCATGTTTTAAAAATGTAAATAATCACCCTATTGTTTGTTCATACCTTTTATATATGAAAGTGTGGAGAATGGGTCTTACATATATTTTTAGTAGATGTTAGCTATTAGTTTTGCACACACTTTCTGTGATTATTTTATTCATTCAGTCAGAAGATATTGTTGAGTACTTACCCAAGTACTCAAGGCTTTCTTCTAAACATTAAGCAGAAAACATGAACCAAGACATCTGTCAGTATAAACTTAGAAATGTCAAGAACCATTTGGAGATTTAAGAAGAGAATGTAATCAAATGTTACTTTTGTATTATATGATCATGGGTTTTTCTTTTTTTTTTTTTGTTTGTTTGTTTGTTTTTTTGAGACAGGATCTCACTTTGTGGTTCAGGCTGGCCCTGAGCTCAGCCTCAAACTCACATCACAGCAATCCTCCTGTCTGCCTCCCGAGTGCTGGGATTACAGGCGTGAGCCACCACGCCCGGCACTGTGGTATGTGGTAGTGATTGCTACTGGGCTTGAGTCTTCACGCCCAGTATTGTGTGTGGTTACTGGGACCAAACCTGGATCCACTGAGCTAAATCCCTGGCCTGATCATGGGATTTTTTTTATCTTTCATAAATATGAAAGTAGGAAATAATCTTATGACTTGACTTACAGTTTATAGCGTGTACCATTTGTTCTTTTTTCATTGTCACTGCCACTATAAAGGAACACATTTACATGGAGAAATACTTAGTGCCGTACTCAGTTATTTGGCTTAATACACACTGTTCTGTCTTGGTAAAGCTAAACATCACTTTTGTTCCATTTATATAACATGTGATAAATGATCAGATTTTTGTTGATAACAATTCTTAGAAAAAATATAGCCCTGACTTGTGACATTGGCTATTTTTCCTTGTCTGTATATAGTTGCACTGTGGTCAGTTTCAAGTATCAACAGTTTTACTAATTGGCTAGTAAACTTCCTGAATATTTAGCAAATGGTTCTCTGAAGCAGGTATTGAGCTGATTGTAATACATTACATTGCATATATACATAATTTGTAATTTATAGCAAATATTGCTAAATATTTACTGTGTATTTCATTATAGACACAACAAACCAAATTTATAATGAAGGTATCATTTTTCCTCCATTTGAGGACATGTAATTGCTAATTCATGAAGTAACTAAACACGAATTATACACAGTAGAATAAAATCTGAATTTGAATCTACCGTTAAGAAAATATTGATTAAGCATCAGAAACTTTGGCCGTCAAAAATCATACACTCAGTAAAAGTGTTAAGACTACCTAACTTTTATGGGAGAAGTTTATAAATTTATAAGAAAGGGCAAACGGAGGAGGAAAACTTGGTGGGGGGGTGGAATGAGGGAAGTTATAGGAAGAGAGAGAGAGAGGAAAGAAAGAAAGAGAAGGAAAAGAAGGAATGAGAGCCTAATACAGTAGAGAACTTTCCTGGTCTCACCAGAAAATACCACGAGGGATATTCTCTGGGGTGTGAAGTTCTGAATAATGCTCATTCGTCCTGACAGTGAAGCAACAAAGTTGATAAACCTTCAAACATCTAATTCCTGTGTTGAAGCGAAGCCTCTGGACAGGGCAAGTGTGTACGTGCCAGGATTCTCTCTAGGTCTGGGCATACTAGAGATACTCGCTAAGCAAATAAGCTCTGACCTTGCTCTTTATTTCTTTCCCTAGTTAAAGAATTATGAGCCTCATGTAGGATAAAATAGATTTCCCCAAACTATTCCCCTCTCTTCTTTCAGCATTAAAGAGACTTTCGGACAAGGAAGGACTTGCTGGTGAGAGTCCCCAGGTCGCTGGCAGGGGAGGATGTTAGCAATAACATAAACCATAATTCTTGTTTGGATACCCGTGTTCCAAATCTCCCTGCACAGCTTCTTCTGGGAGAACCTGGATGTCAGGCGAGTTTAATGTGAACAGCTCAAGCAGGTTAAGAAGGAAATTAGAGATCTCAGCAAGAGGCCGAGAGCTGTAAGTCTTCATTAGTGACTCAGATCTACCCTGGGGTTACAACAATCTGTTATAAAAGTCCTATAAGTTCAAGCCAGTTTTATCATCTTCTCTAAGGAGGCGAGTGAGCCTCAAACAAGTTAAATAACTTTTACAAGGTCACAGAGTGAGAAAATGTCACAGTGAGTCAGAAGACCCTGGTTTTTAACTTTAAATCACATTCTTCATACAAAGTACTACTCTGATCTATAGAAAATCAGGCATTTAACACAGGATACATTACGTGAACTATGACACATAAGGGAACGTTTTAGTGTATGTACTTTTTATTCTAAAAATATATAGGGGCCCAAAGTGAGACAAAGATTCATTCAACTTTTAGTTTTGATGTGACTTGGAGGAATTTCTATGAGTTGCTGGGCTATCCCTAACTGCAAACTTCACTACCTGAGATTCTGTCAGGAGGTAAAGAATTGAGAACAAGAACTCATGATTTTAGAGAGAGATACTTTGAAGAATCATAATATAAATGGACTGTAAAAGAGATACTTTCACAAAATGCGTACAAGAAGCCCTGCGCTGCGTTAGAAACTCGACAGAGTGGACAGACACAACTGTCCTGGCGACAGGACGCAGAAGATGAGGCGGTGCCCCTGGGAGAGAAGGAAGTCCAGCAAGGGCTGAAGCAGGCTGGTGGACACACGACTGGAGGAAAGGATTCTTCTCCCTAGAGAGCGTGCTTTCAAAAGCTTTCCCAACATATCAAGGAATGTAGCTTTCATTTATAAGCAGCGAAGTGACACTGGAGAGGAAAATCACTCCATTTTCCCACAAAGGAGCAAACTTTCCTTTTCTGAATACTATATATTAATGAATCATATGCTTTATCTCAAAATACGTGTGATTTTACACCTTTCTTAAATGCTCTCTCTAGAGCTGCGGTGTTGTTTTACAGTTTCTTTCTTCCATTTTTTAATCTCATTTAATTTTAATGAACGTAAAGTCATAGAGAACACCAAAGGTGGGCTAGAACGAACCATTTGAATGAATCCAATGCATTTGATGCTTCTGCATTTAATGGTTTTAGTTCAAATATACCACCGGTAGGGGATAGAATTCTTTTAGACAAGCAGGATACATTGACTAAATGGATGCGGGCTATATGAATCTGAAAAGGCTAAGGAGGAATAGAAATTTAAAAACATGTTTTCAACTTCCAAAACTGGAAAGTCACAAGTGCCACTAATCAAGAGATTATAATTATTAGGATGTGCTTTGATTTTAAGATTTGAGACAAAGTTGTGGTGGAAAAAATATCATTTTTGTTGTTATTGTGTAGTACTATAGAAGTGCCATGTTTTGGTATGTGCGCATCTCCATTCACGAAGTATTTCAAACTAATCTTGTATTTAAAATTAAGTTAAATATTTCATATTATTAACATTTATAATTTGAAGTTAAATCATTAAATTGCATGTTTATGTGTACTCTAATCGAGCAGCAAGTAGATTCAATATGTAATTAACTTAATGGATTTAGCTATTAAATGAGCCTACCATTAGTTAATGAAGAAAGGAAAGATCAATTACCTAATACGGTGAGGATTTTTACCATAATTGTGTAAGGTTAACTGAAATCTTAAGCCATGTGTCCTGTAAATGAGTGCAAAGTGGGAAAGCACATAACAGTGATGTATAAATTATCTATGGAATCAGTCCAGGAGATGCTGATTCTTTTAAAGTTCATCTTTAGACCAGAGTGCCTGGAGAATGAAACACCTCTACTTTCATCTCAGGCTCACAGTGTGTCTCTCCGAAGTCAAAGCTTATAAACACTTGCAGGTTTATATCTTGAACAGATTGGTGAGGAGGACTGCTGAAAATTGTGTGGCAACTCTGCTAATCAGCAAAGCCTGTGGATACATTTTATTCTACAATTAAGCCAGATCCAGGATGTTCTGCATTTAATGGAAAGAACATTGTTTTAAGAAGCAGAACTTCCAGGTTATAATAAAAGCTCAATTGCTAATTAGCCTAAGAACTTCATCATCGAGGTAAAAGCTATGCAAATTTTAATTACTTCACATATCAATTATAAATAATGATGCCTGTTTTACCAACTATATAGAGATTGTTTTACATGCCCAGATCATCATATGGAAAAGCAGGTGGAATTCTAGAACAATGAATATGAAGCTATTCCAATTGGAACAGTGAACTGTAAGTAACTACTGAGAGGAATAACGAACTCGGTTTGTATTTTTGGGCTCATTTTTCATTTTCTATTCTGGTTTCTGCCTTTGAGTCTATATAATTTTAAGTATAATTGAAGTGGGAAAAACATAGACTGTGTCTATTCTCCTTCTGATTATTTGGATATACTTCACTTTCTGAGGACAATAGCTATTAGGATGAATTCATTTAGGTTATACAGTAACAAGTTTAGCACATTATATTAGTTATTATACAGCCACCACAAATAGCAGAAAAGGAAATAATTGAAATAAGCAAAAGAATATCAATATCAGTAAACTATTAAGAACTGTATGACAAATACTAAATATTTTAATCTATGACATAATTTGTTTTTTCTGAAAACCCAGCTAATGTTGAAAACAGTCATTTCTACATTCAGCCTCAGTGTGTGGAATGCATCTTTCCAGTCTCCTGATTTGAGATTTGGTTTTGAGACTGGATGTCACCAAGAGAATCTTAGCAGCTATACACATACACACAAAGGCTTGGGAAGTGCTAGCCTGACTGGGCTTGTCTCCGACAGCTGATTAGAGCGGCCTGGTGGTGCCAGGAGGAGGGAGATAGACATGGAGAACAAAAATAGCTCAGACAAGTTGCCATCAGTTGAGCCTTGTGTGATCATCCAATTCCCAGCTGATTCAGAAAAGTGACCCAAACATACTTCTTATAGCATATGTGACTCAAACGTAGTGAGATTCTGTGCTTGTTACACAGAGCAGTGCTATAGTGTTGACCGCTACAACAAGGTAGTATTATGCTCTCATTTTACAGTGAAATAAATTAAGACGTAGGCTGATAAATAATTTGCATAGAATCACACTGATAAAAAGAAACAGTTATCATTTCTCTAGATTTTAAACTTTTTATAGTACTGAAAACATTTCCATAATTATGTTGATGATAAAGTCTTGGTACACAAAAAGAAGGTATGATTGTTTCAACATGTAATTACTAGTGGATCAATATACATATATTATGTTAGTGCTTTAATATTAATGTTCTTACATGAGTAGCACATTTGGCTTAACTTTAAGCTTTTATATATTTCAGTTCAGTCTCATTATTTTTCTTAATTTACTAGCGCTATTGTAATTTATTAATCATTCAAATTAGTCAATATGTCCTTTATTTATAAGTTGATAAAAAAAAGAGAAGAAGAAGAAACATATGTTGAACTCTAATCTCACTTTAAGTTTACTTGGCAGAGTTTTAATGAAATTGAACTTTCCATGCTGAGACATAATTTTCTTCCTTTGACGTGTTCTATAATATAATTTTCACCAATAAAGTTTCAGTGTATGTTTTTAATGTTTGTTAATTTTTAACACTTATTTGATTTTCTCTTATTCTTTCATTTTTTGGCTTGTGTCTGTCTTCACTCTTGATACACAGAAAAACAATAGATGTTTTTCTCACTTATGCTCAATTGGCAATATTTCTCTCCAATTTTGGGAAAGTTAGTCTGAATCACTTGTCTAGTATACAACCATTATAGCAACATTTTTCAACCTAAAATAATCATTTTGTCTAACAAAATGCTCACTGTTTTTAACCAAAATATTATTTTTATTTGTTCTTTGATGTTCCCTTTCATTGTCATATCTTTATTACATAATTGCTGTTATCCTATTTTGTCTTAATTTTTTGTTTTATTGCATTGTGTTAGCTTTTATTTTATATTTTAAATATACATTTTATATTTTCACCCACAGACTTATTTAACTTTAATTTTTTAAAATACTAAATTTAATGATTTTAAATTTGACTTTGAATTTCTCTTGAATGATGAAAATATTTAATTCTCTTCCTTCTCCTTTGATATTAGCTTTGACTGTATCTCATATTTGTTAAAAATTACACAACCACATTACAAGTAACAAAAATCAAATTAAAAAGATAACTTTTTACCTATCAGATTGAAAAGTATTGAGCAAATGGAAATGAATCAGTATGGGGTAATTATCATTTACAACAAAGTTTGTCAATACACTTAGACATATAATTATAACCCATTGTTTTAAAGACAATAGAGAATTTTCCAGGAAATATGCAATATTTCCTACTCTTACATATTTTACAATTTATTTCTGCTGTCTTCTCAAATAATTCACATATATGCTATTTGTTTCTGCTACTGTTATTGGCAAGGTCTGCTAGACTTCTACCCCAAAGGAGATTCTAAACTCTATTTAGATCCATGGTATTTACGGTTCTTCTCTGGAGCAGCGATCGCTCTATACTTTTTATTCTGAAGCACTGTGTAGGCATTTGGCTAGGGAGATACTTGTCAGTTCCTCCACACTATCAGTACTGGAGCACAGCTCCGACCTTTTGTATCTCTGACTGGAGGCCAGCTGTTGTGGCTGAATCAGAGGACAGAAAATATTTGTGAAGCAAGTTAACTTCCAATCTGTTTCCTGGTAATGTTGGTTTTAAAGAAATGAAGTGTGTGTTACCATGAGGGAAAATTACAGTTGGTTTACACTGTGCTGCTCCACTCTCTTCAGGAGTGGTATTATTTCTTTCCAGATTTGTGAGGAGAGAATTCTTACATTTTATTTTTCCAAAGTTATTCTTCTTTTCCTCTTGATAGTAAAAGATATGTTACTTAAGAAGCAGCAGAAACTCTCAGAGACAGTTAATGGGCAGACAACCTTTTAAACTAGAGGTCGAAAGTTCTCTGAAATGCACTAGTATTTTAGAATTCTACTAATTTTGTTTTCACTGTGTCTCCTGTGGGGTCCCCTGAGGCTAAACAACGTGGGCTCCATCAAGGAAGTGCAAGGCAACACGTAAACAGCTAAACAGCGGGGCCCCTCTGGGCCACAGTGATTAAAGGAAAACAAATAGACAAAGCCTACTCCCTATGTGGCTGGTTGGGGGAGGTTGGGAACAAGGAAGTGGGGCTTTATATAAGGGCTGAGAGCGCAGGCAATAAAGGCTTCTCCACCATTTCTTCTCCGCGTGATGACCCCCGCCCGTGGTTCGATGACAGATGAGTAGCCCTTGGGAACAGGACGTAACAGTCTCCCTCTTCTGTCTTCCATCCATAAAAGAAAAGTATTTTAAATCTTAACTCAAGTATTTCAGGACAGTGTCTGGGTAGTAAAAACACCATTGTTCACAAACCTCCCTTTATTTGCCTTGGAAATTTGTTGTTGCTACTGTTTTGTTTGTTTGGCTTTGGTTTTTAATATTAGACATTCCAATAACACATGAAGGTTACATATCCCCAATGACCATGATGTTAAACACCTTTCTTTTATTAATTATTTTGTTAGAATGTGGGCGTGGTATGCAGTGATTACATTCATTGTGGGGAGTTGGTACGTGTACACAACACCTGTTAATTCTTTTATCTTTCCTTTATCTCTTCTCCTTTTCTCCTCTTTCTGTTTCTTGGTCTCCTATTTTGCAAAGGTCTAGATTGAAAAAAATCTATGGATTAATAGAGTGTTTTCCTAATCTTCTAGGTGAGAGAACAACTTGCTTCTGGACAAGCAACAAATTATTGTTAGAACAAAGGCTAAACTGTGGGCACCTATTTATTGTTTTGGAATTTGCTTTTAACTAAACCACATGTCTTTTCATTGTTTATGTGAATTATACTTGAAGTATGTGTTGTAAATTTTGAAGAATAAAATGTTTGGAAATACTGGATGGCAGTTCAGGCGATGAGCACATATTACTTAAATACTATAAGAGCATGAGTAGTAACTTATCAAGTACTGACATCTATCTTATGATGCATATTTTTAAAATTGAAACACAAGAGAAATGCTTCACTGCGACCTTCACTCACTTATTCAAGGTCATACAATCAAACTTCAGGGCCTTGATTTTAAGACAAATTTAGAGGGTGTCATGAACATCACTTCCAACTTTTCAACATTATTCAGGTGAGTTGCAACTTTTGAGCCTTACTTAGTTTGTTTGAAAAAAAAAAGGAAAAAAAAGACCATTACTATCTTGTAAAATTGTGAGGGTGAAATTGGAGAATGAATGTGAAAGTGCTTTTAAAATTATACTGGGCTCTAGGAATGCTAGATGTTATTTATATCCTCTTAAAATAGCCATCATCACTAGGTTTTACCATCACATTTAACACTGAAAGGCAGCCAAGCATTACAGAGTTCTGTTCTGACAAGAGAAAGATAACAGCAGGCGAAAACGGATGCTCCCTAATCCCTATCCACTCACCCACGGTAGCTGTGAATTGATAATGCTCCTACGAATTCTCCACTGTATTTTATTAGCATCAAAACTGTGATGACCAAGGAAAGCTATTCAGTCCCAAGCAGCATTTATCTGCAGAGGTCTGTATCTTTAAGCTTACAGATTTATAAAAACAACCTGCCAAGATGAAAGACATAAAATATTGCCTCACATTTATTTATAGCAGGTTATCCTGCACTGCAGAAGCACCGAAGTGTCCATCCACACCGATAGAACACCTGGTAGCTGCTGGGAAGTGTGAAAGTGGCAAATTTGCCAGCTTCAGGATGAGTTTAAAGCAGTTTGCCTTTATTTTTATTTATTTATTTATTTTCTTGATTTTTTTTGAGACAGGATCTCACTTTGTAGTTCAGGCTGGCCCTGAGCTCAACCTCAAACTCACATCACAGCAATCCTCCTGCTTCTGCTTACTGAGAGCTGGGATTCCAAGTGTGAGCCACCACACCAGGCACTGTGGTATGTGATACTGATTTCTGCTGGGAGTGAGTCTCCAAGCCCAGTGTTGTATGTGGTTACCAGAGATCGAACCTGGGTCCTTGTGCTTGCAAGACAGGTGCCAGACCCACTGAGCTAACAACTCCCTGGCCCACGCAGTTTGCCTTTACACAAGAGAAAACTTTCTAAAGTAAGGATGCTGTTTTGACTGTTTGGTTGCCATCTTCCCATATATATGGATACATTTGTATATGGGATGAATTAGTAGTGTTAAAGAATAGATAGTATTTTTATATTTTTCCAGCAAATTTTAAAATGTATCATTGAGAAAAAGTCTGTTCAGTAAGGAAATTTTCTAAGAAAAAGGGAATAATGGTGTGTTTTCAAATATACTTAGTGAATAAAATGACAAATGATAAACATTCATAAAAGAATAATAGACATAATATATAACTTAATGAAAACCCCATGGAAGGAGAAGAGTATATCATATTCCTTATGAGCAGATTTCACAATTCAGGTTGTATTACTCTGCTATAATTTATTAGAGTCATAATTCAAAGGATTTGTGTAGAAAGAAGGGAAATAGACTTTATATTTGCACTACTTTAGATCATCAAACAATATTCATATAAATAAGTTCATTGGATAGTTATGTATTTCTTAATCTGAGTTCCTAGATAATGAATTTTTATTCGTTTTTTACCCACAACCCAAATTTTAATTTGAGCACTTGGGAGAAAATATGCTAAATATGAATTTAATATATACGTCATCTTTTGATAGCTCAGTGTTACTGTCACGAGTGTAGATGGACTGCAGTTCAGTAATGCCTTCAGAAATACTCGGGGAAGAGAAGTGATATGACCCACTATTCAATATTCTGCTCCAATTCATATGTTCTTTTCTTTTCTTTGCTTTGCTTTTTCTTTTCTTTCTTGAGACAGAGTCTCACTTTGTAGTTAAGGCTGGCTCACTATCTGTAGTCAAGTGCTTTATACTCTTAGGATTTTCTTTCCTTTAAAAATAAATATAGCATCGTGTCATTTTCTAGGCACAGGTAATATAACAATTCATTTTGTAGGAAAACATTTTAAAAATCTTCCTGAGGTGGATACAGCAGCCAGGACCAAATTTCAGAGGAGAAAAATTCTCTCCATTAGAAAATATGAAAATGGAAAGATTTCAGGAGGATACTTGCAAGGAGAGGCTGAGAAAATGTGAGCAACAGCTGAAAACTGTGTTACAAACATGATTGGACCACTGGAAGTAATCCTTCTCAATATCTGATTGATTCTTTTGCAAATTTAAAACTCACTCATCTAGGTGAACCAGTGTGAGCCAGTGTGTGATGTGAAAGTGCAGAGCCCGAATTCTGGCTGGCATTTTGGCAGGAAAGTGAGTCAGTGAGAAAATGAAGTTATCTACACTTGGAGTTACAGATAAACATTCTGTGTGACTGGGAAAAAATATAAGAAAACTTATTCTACTTAGGTTACTATGTAGCCCAGGCCAGCCTGGAACTCGCAGCAATCCTCCTGCCTCTGCTTCCCATGTGCTGGGATTATAGGAATGAGCCACCATGCCTGGCACTGTGGTATGTGGTTCTGATTGCTGGTGGGAGTGAGTCTCCACACCCAGCATTGTTGTATATGATTACCAGGGACTGAACCCCTACCCTTGTGTTTGCAAGTCAGGCCCCGGAACCACTGAGCTAAATCTTTGGTGCCACCTGTACTTTTCTGATGTTGGTTACAGTTGTCCATGTTCCTGTAGGACTAGTTAAGAAATTTCTTATCATCTTTCATCACCAAATCTTGAACTGCTACTTTACTGATGATATATTTTCAAAACAAGGATAACACTGCATTACTTGAGTCAAAGGATTTTCTTAGATAAAATTCCATAAGATTTAATGTCAAAAATTCTAAATGGTGTAAATTTTTATTAATAAGTTGTGTTTAAGTTCCATGTGTTTTTGAGTGACTACAATATATGCAGATTTCTTTGCCTTCATCTGGGAATTTATTTCATCATACTCATAAACATCATTTTTACTGGATCTCTGTGTTTAATTTTTCTTTCTTTCTTTCTTTTTTCTTTTTTTTTTTTGGTATAAACTCCTTTTCACTAAATAGAGGATTTCAATACAAGGTTACATTGATTTGTCACATGGGAAACCGGGACTCATATGTATCTGAAAACAATGACGAAGAGCAGAGAGAAGTGACAGTACTATCCTGTGTATAGCAGCCACCTGCACAGAGGCTAATTACTCTTTCCTAAGGCAAAAGAGAAAAAGGTTCCAGAGACTCTCTTTTCTTCGTATTTTCCATTTTTGATATAAACAGACATCAGGGAAGATCAGTCCGCGCCGCAGAAAGACCTCAGGGTCTGTGGTCAAGGTTTTCCTTGATGTGTTTTGATCAGGACAGAACTGAAGGCGTTTTTGTCTCCTCATTGTGTGTGACACTCTAATTAGACTTAGGAAACAAAAGGAAAGGAACATAAAGGAGGGGGTAGACCTGTTTTTTTTTTTTTTTTTTTTTTAATGCCTGACCAGGGAAGTTATTCAGTTTTCAAGAAGAAAGGGAAAAGAATAGGTTTTCTTATATTTTTTCCCAGTCACACAGAATGTTTATCTGTAACTCCAAGTGTAGATAACTTCATTTTCTCACTGCCTCACTTTCCTGCCAAAATGCCAGCCAGAATTCGGGCTCTGCACTTTCACATCACACACTGGCTCACATTGGTTCACCTAGACAAGAGAGTTTTAAATTTGCAAAAGAATCAATCAGATATTGAGAAGGATTACTTCCAGTGGTCCAATCATGTTTGTAACACAGTTTTCAGCTGTTGCTCACATTTTCTCAGCCTCTCCTTGCAAGTATACTCCTGAAATTTTTCCATTTTCATATTTTCTAATGGAGAGAATCTTTCTCCTCTGAAATTTGGTCCTGGCTGCTGTATCCACCTCAGGAAGATTTTAAAAGTGTTTTCCTACAAAATGAATTGTTATATTACCTGTGCCTAGAAAATGACACGATGCTATATTTATTTTTAAAGGAAAGAAAATCCTAAGAGTATAAAGCACTTGACTACAGAGAGGCTCTCAACCAGGTGAAATATTTTAAAAATAATTATTTCTCTTGTCATACTGGTTTAATAGGTTGTATTGCTTTATATTGCCGTGGAATTTCTTTTATGCACTTAGATTTTTAAATTATGAAAATTTCTATATGTGCAAAGGTGAAAAGAACAATGATTGATGAACGTCATCCATCAACATTTTTCTACTCACATTTAGTGGTTTCTTTTCAATGATAAGGTATTTTACAGTATTTCCTTCTAACTTCCTTTATAAGTATCTCAAAAAAAAGGAGCATTTAGAAATTCATTGGCACCTGTAACATCTCATTCATTATAAAACTGATTGACACAAAGTTTAATACCAAATGCACATTTTGAGTTTTCTGGTTATTAAAAAAACAACAGCAAAAAATAAAATTAAAAACAACTTGCATCAAATCAAGATTTGCTTTATGTTTTAACATGTTTCTTTTTATACTCGATTAATCATTTTGCTCTAGATTTGTATCTCTGAACATCTCAAACAGAGCCCTAGAATAGCAGACATAAGCCAGTGTGCTGAGGATGGGGAAGGGAAGAAGAAGCAGCACTCAGAAGCTGTATTCACAGCGCCTTGCGTTTCAAAAGTGAACGCTGCTTCAGAACTGAAACCAACCCCATCCTCAGCTGCTTTTCAAACATCGACCATATTCTTACATTCTTTCTGTTTGTTTTAACTTGTGAATTATTGTTCTTTTAAAATTCGTGTTATTTGCACATTTTAGATACACCATCATGATAAAATTTAGAGGGAATTTGTATGTGTAAACGATATACTTTGATTCTTCTTATTTCCCATTTCTTGCCTCCCCATTCAAATCTATTCCCTTCCTCCCTTCAACCTCCCTTCCCCTCTGAATTTTTAAAGATTTGTCTCCAATTTTCCTTTGTTCTCTTTCTTTCCTCTTTCTTTCCCCCTTCCCTCCTTTGGTCCCCTTCCCATTTGAACATTTTTTCCTCATTCCTCAGTCTCATTTATAGATTTTCATTCTTATTTACACTTTCTGTTTTTCACAACAATAAACAATGTGATATGCTGTCTGATTTATTTCATTTAAAGATATGGTCTCAAGGTGCATCCATTTATCTGTCAAAGCCTCAAGTTTTTCCTTTATAACTGGGTTGTACTCCACTGTATAAAGATACCACATCTTCTTTATCCATTTTTTCATTGACAGACATTTAGGCTGTTTCTGAGAATTAGTTACTATGAACTACTGCTATAAACATGGTTGTGCATATATCACTGAATTATGATGCTTGTAATTAATTGGGAACATACTGAGAAGAGGAGTAGCTGGATCAAATGATACCTCTAGTCCTAGTTTTTTGAGAAATCTCCATGTTGATTTCCCAGACGTTGTACCTGTCTACACTCTTACCAGTAGTGAAGAAGTCTTTTTTCTCCCAGCCCCTGGAGAATATGTTATTGGTTTACTTCTTGATTATACCAATTCTGTCTGGTGTCAAATGAAATCTGTGTTATTTATGTGTCTTAAATGATGACATTGAATATTTTTTACATATATTTATTTACCCTTTGTACTTATTCATTTGATAAGTGTCCACTTCAGATGCCAATTTTTGTAGTGTGTCTTTAAATTTTGGAGGTCTATTTTTTTTTCTTTTGAATTCTTTATATATTCTAGCTGTTAGGCCTTTGTCTGTGAAGTCATTGGCCAAATATTTTTCCTACTCTTTTGGTTATCTCTTCAATCTGTTGGTGGGTCTTTTTGTTGTGCAAAAACTCTTTAACAAGATGAGATCCTATATGTTGAATTTTTGTATTATTTTCTGTACAATCAGCATTTTTTTGTGATATATCTTTTTCTTTTCTTTTTTGAAAATTAATTTTATCGGTACATTTTATATTTTACATGTTATGATCACAATTAGCATTGAGAATTTGTACCAGTATATGACATGACTTAATTCTCATTTTATCCCATTCATAAAGTCTTTGCCTACACCTGTGTTTTCAAGGGTTCTACCTAATCTACCTTCCTACAGATTTAGGGTTTCTGTCAGAAGCTGTATTAAATGATTCAGAGCTGAAAACTTTCACTCCAACATCATGTACAGAGAAGATTCTTCACTACCATCTTTCCTATTCAATATAGTTATGGAAATGTTATCCAGAGCAATGAGAAAAGAGAAAGAAATGAAAGGAAAAAGTCTAGAAAAGGAAGAAGCTAAATGATCATTATCTGTGTAATATTTTACACAGAAGACCTCAAAAACTCCCTCAAAAGATTTCTAAATTTAAAGACAAAATTCAGCAGCATACATAGATACAAAATCCGGGATACTAAAAAATTCTGTAGTATTCTTGTGCTCAAATATCAAACTCACTGCCAGAGAAATTAAAGAAACAACCTTTCATAATAACATCAGAAAAAATGAAATATTTAGAGCTGAACCAATGGAGGAAGTGAAAGACCTTTGTATTGAATAGAGTATTTTGAAATAAGAGATTGAAGAAGGTATCAGACAATGGAAAGATATTGCTTGCTCTTGGGTAGGAAGAACCAGTACTGTGAAAATGGTCATAGTTCCAAAATTACTGTACAGATTTAAGGCACTCTCCATCAAAATACCAATGTCATACCAAAGAGAATTAATAAAAACAATCCTAAAATTCATTTGGAAACAGGGGAGATCTAGAACAGCAAAGGGAATTTTGGGTAATAAAAGGAAGGCAGTGAACATCACAATCCCTGACTAAATTTTGCTAGAGAGGTGCTGTGATAAAAAAACAAAATGGTACTGTTGAAAATAGACCTGAAGATTGATAGAACAGATTAGAAGATGAAGAAACAATTCCAACCACTCAGACACCTTATCTTTGACCAAGAGGCCAAATACCTTCACTGAAAGAACAGCTTCTTTTGTAAATAGTGCTGGAAAAACTGGCTTCTCAGGCTGAAGTTTAAACTTAGTCCCACGGCTCTCATCATGTACTGAATTTAACTCAAAGTGAGTTACTCTTTTCATTCTTTTTTTGTGGTCACCTTTTTCATTTTCTTTTGAGATAATCATTTGTTTTGAGGTAGATTTTTATCTTTTTTGAGGAAATGTTTGTTTCATCATAATAGACCCTTTGAAAGGCAAATTGCTTTTGCAGTGTTTGAATTCCCTACAGTCTTCTTAGTGATGCTGCTCAGTGTTGTTTCCCCTGATCTTGGAACTTATTTTTCCAAATGTTTTCAGTTGTTATCTTTTTTCCATCCAATAACTATAATGTTTTCACTTTAGCAGGAAAAGTTATAATTTCACAGATATCTTCCCTCTTCTTGAACTCATTAACATTAGTAGCTTTATTAATGCTTATGATCCTTGGAAAATATGGAACACGTTCACCATGACTCCAGGTTTGTGAGGATTACTTTATCATTTAATTGTATTAAAGCATGCATGTCCTTAGATTTTCAATTCACTACTTTAGTTTTCTGTCTTTTTGAAGAGTTTTAGGAGGATAGATGAATATATAGATGATAGACAGATACTGTGATTTTTCATGTTCATGCCACTGGGAAAAGCCTCTGAACTGCTGGTAAAAATTAATTTTACTTGGAGAACAATGAGTTGTCATTTTTGATATTTCATTCACATGCCCTTAGAGAACAAAAGTTCTAGGAATAACATATGCAAAACAAAACCCCTGAAGTTCTCACGCTTGTGTTTATGTGTGAGCGTAGTCAGGAACTCCCGGAGGATACACTACCTATACATATTAATGCTTGTTGTTATGTTAAAGTTGCATTTATCCTAACAATTTTAATATAACCATATAATTCAGAATGCTGTAATGCTGGGGTTCAGGAGTGTGATGTTATAGCTTTTCATATAGAGCACAGTCAGGATAGGCAATGGGGCATGATACTAGATGGAAAGAATCACTGAGTCCAATGACAAGATTTAACCAAGCAAAATCCTTACTAAACTACTAGCAGAGTATTATAGCCAATATCCAAGTACTAATATTAATTTCTGCATGATTCTGATGGGGAAATTCAGATGAAAATATGGAACCAAGAATTATACTATACTTACATATTAATGAAAATAACTTACAGCTATTTTTGTCTCTATTTTCTCCTCAGCCTCACTTGTTTTTCTGCAATGTTTTAATTTGCTTTGAGCTCCAATCATAAGACAAAGGATCATGGTCTAACTGACGTCATCGAGAGGAAGGCTGGGCTGGTACCCGATGAGAGACCCTCTCTCATCAGTGAGTTTTCTTAGTGTATTCAGGTGATTGTGAGGAAGGGTGAAAGAGCTACTCAGCAGCTGGGATTTGCTCAGCTTCCCTGGTCTTGCTCAGTTGCTCACTGGTTGGCAGACTCAGGAGCTTACAATAAAGGAGTCTTTCTATGATGTGAGGTGTCCTGAGGGCACTTCTTTACTCATTCTGGTTTCCTTCATGTCCATTGACTCCCTCAAACCTCACATTGTCTTTTTCATAGAAGACAATTGAAAGTTTCAAAGATACTTAATATTTTTTCAAGTGAATAGTTCATTGGGCCTGCCTATACCTTTGGATTTCTTCCCTTGAATGGCTTTAAACTTTTATGCAAATATTGGCATAAACTTTGCTACCTGTGTCCGCTGATGAACTAATTTTTCAGTTATGCACATTGTTATGAGGATCGGTGGGTTCCAGTGGATTTAAATATATTACAGTTTTATTGAGAAAAATGCATGTGTGATTTTACCATTTTAACCCACACACCTGAGCAACAAACACCTATACCAATTACAGGAGTAGTGAATCCTAAATTCTGAACTGCCAGATGTGATATGTTGTCTTACGTACTGACAGGCACAGACTTTGGAGATGTTATTTAGGAGAGAGGAGTATATAATGCTTCAGACATGTGTAGATAAATTATAAAGTAAAAACATGCAAATAAACATACAAAGGAGTAGGTTCTTTACAGTACTATTACTGCCTGTCATAGTATAAACTATCTCCCATTTACCTACGTGAAACGAACTTTTTTCCTGGAGTTAAATGTCCATTCAGTGGAATTATATTGCACCAGCATGAACTTATTCTCCATTTTTTCACCATTGGAAACCAAGTGTAAAATATTATGTTCAGAATAAAACTCTAATCTCAAAATAAGCATAATTCTCAAATGTAAGAAAGGGACATCTTTGATGGAATTCAATTAAGACAGAAAAAACTGTCTCACTCATTCAGTGACCCAGAGTACTCCATAATGATGACACATCCCATAACAAGATGTGATTTTAATCAGATGGCATATTAACATTGCTTCCATATATTCCATGTAGGGACATGATACGTTATCTGAAAACTGCAAGAAACTTTTGGGCACTCAGCCCAAAATCCATATTCCATGAGTATCAAATGATGGAGATCTCCAAATATTATCTTTATAAGAGTGTTAGATTGATTGAAGTGACTTCCGTAGAATTCATAGACATGCTCCTGGGAGAGGAGTCAGCAGAGAAAAAGCAAGAGCACTAAACTGTACATGAAGTCTGGAAATCAGCATAATATACTTTTTATTTTGGATAATAGGTCCCTGGGGGTGGTGTCTCTCTGTTTCTCTGTCTGTCTGTCTGTCTCTTTGTCTGTTGTGTTTCTCTGTCTGCCCTGTGGTTTTCCTGGTTGCCCTCAGGTAAGCTACTTTCCACCACCACCCTCTTCTCCTGTGATATTTCTGCCATGGAACTAACCAATGAGAGACAGAAACATCTGATGTTCTGAGCTCAAATGAACCCTTCTTTAAAATGTGTATGTCAGAAGCAGAAACAGAAAAGCTGGTGAGTGCGATGAGAGTCACTGCGACATTTCCACACATGCAAATTTGTGGGGTTTTGTTTGTTTTCACGTAATGCATTGTATTGGTATTGTAGCCACCTTCCCTACTGCAGCTTCTGAGTGTTCCCTCCTCCTCTATTCCTTTCCCCTTCTTAACTGTGCTTCTTCTATTTTCAGATCATCTTCATCTTTGTTTTTCTACCTGAGAAAAAACATTCAATCCTTATCTTTCTATGTCTGGTTAATTTCACTCAATATGATAATCTCTAGTTCCCAATATTTTTTTCTGCAAATGATGTACATCCTTTTTTATGGATGAATAAACCTCCATTGGTTGTATATACCATCTTTTCTCTGTCTTTTCATTCACTAATGGCCACTTAGGATGATTACATATGTTGGCTTTTCTTGTACCTTACAATATATTTGGCTATACAGGAAACTTAACCTTTCTTTATAGTAAGAATTACTTTTAGGCTTTTACTTTAGCAAAGAGCAAAAGGCAAAGTGTTGTGTTAGGAAAATAATAATTTACGGGAAAGTCTTAATCAGATATTTAAGTATTCATCAGATGATAGATATAAAATAATATTAGATTAAATTATAGGACTTTACTACCATATAATTATGTCTAATAAGAATATTAAGTATTATAATAATCCCAGATGTCATATCCTTCGTATAGCTATAGAATTTTTTTTTTTGTTTTTGTTTTTTTTGAGACAGGATCTCGCTTTGTGGTTCAGGCTGGCCCTGAGCTCAGCCTCCAACTCACATCACAGCAATCCTCCTGCCTCTGCCTCCCGAGTGCTGGGATTACAGGCGTGAGCCACCATGCCCGGCACTGTGGTATGTGGTACTGGTTGCTTTTAGGATTAATAACTCACTGGGCGTGAGTCTCCACACCCAGTATGGTATGTGGTTACCAGGGATTGAACCCAGGTCCTTGCACTTGCAAGACAGACGCCGGAACCACTGAGCTAACTCCCTGACCCTAGCTATTGAAATGTTGTCTATTAGAGTGGGATACAGTCTGAAGGAAATGTGAAGTTACAGTAGTAAACTGAATTTTCTATTTAAATATTAAAGTTTTAAATCAGTTATGGAGACAATAATTGTTAAATTTGATCTGAAGTGCGGTTGTGAGTGTGGAATACTGACAACCTCAGAACCATCAGCGGGGTAATAACGTCTATATGCTGTTTATTTTTTTCTATGAGGTCCACAGCATTTGAAATCAGTTTCATTTTAACTGCATTCACTAAAGTGTTCCTGAGTCTCTGAAGTGTTACATATGCTGATTAGCACTGAATAACCAGAGATAAAGAGATTGCATTCTATTAGGAATTTTTAAAAGTTGAATTTAGTTAAACAATTTGCTGAATGTGCAGCCATAGTATGAAAATATACACCCTGATTATTCACTATGTGTTTAATTGGCTCAGCTTTCTGGCTTGTGAGCAAAATTTTCAATCCTAATTTCATTATTGAGTGTATTAGCCTTGGTTTCATTTCTTTCCTTTGCACTTAGAAATTTATTTTACCTATGTTTATGAGTCCTTCTATATATACTATTGTAATAAATTCGCTGATATACTTTCTGCCTTTGCATCTATTTTTGAGACTGACCTAAATTATTTGAAGTCTAGCCTACTCTGTCATCTTTGGTCCAGTGAAATCTTCAGCTTCTCTCATGGTTGTTTGGAGTGCATTTAATCCACTTGTTCTTCCGCATAATGACTAAAACTCTGATATGTCCCACAGCTGATGACCACGGTAAAACTGATGGGCAACATAAATAAACCTTCCTCTTCACACATATTTTCTTTAAACCAAATAATTCACAACCCCGGGAAGAACTTAAGAGTTAAAACCCATGAACCTTTAATAGAGGTGTATTCCTGAGGGATGGACTGTGTCACTCTCCACCTACTGGGTAAGTTCCTTACCATTCAGATATCTTATCACCCTCCCCTCAGCCCGCCTACCCTCTCTTGGACCTGTGAGTAAAATACTCCTTTTGTTTCATGTATTTTACTTTCATCTTTTTTGTTTTTAAATCTTTATTGGTACATTACATAACACATCATGATTGCACACAACAATGAGAATTTGTACCAGTATACAACACAACTTAATTCTCATTTTTTCCCATAGCCCTACCCACCCTACTACCCCCAACCCCTATATACATAAACTTTGCTTCCTTTCTTTTTTTGTTATAATCTCATTATTTTCCCCCTTCCTCCCATTTTGCTTTGAGTGTTTTCTATTTCACAATATATAACATACATTCTAGAACTCATTTACATCTTTATTTTCTCATACCAGAGAAAAGATGCAGTATTTACATATCTGTGACCTATTTATTTGGCTTATGAGGATATCCTCAAGATATGTCCATTTAAGTATAAATGATTCAAACTTACCATTTTTTTATGGCAGAGTAACACTCCATTGTGTAGAAGAACCACAACATTTTTATCCAGTCTCCAGTTGATGGACATTTGGGTTGTTTCCAAGATTTAGCAATCACAAACCGAGCTGCTATAAACATAGGTGCACATAGGTCACTGTGACATGAATCTTTTAATTCTTTTGTGCATATACCTAGCAGAGGAATGGCCTGGTTGATACAAAGTCAATCTTAATTTAGCCTCTGTCAGTCCTCTTTTAGAATACTGCTGTCTTACTCAAAGCCACTCTCAACAGAGAAACCTTAAGACTAGTTAGAAAGAAACCATAACAATGAAAATAATAACAATTATCACTGAAGTGAGTGATTAGCACTTGAATAGCTTATTTTTTTGATTTTGGAGTCAGGCAAAATTTCTGTTCCTCAAATTATAATCAGTGGGATGCAGAGAAAATGTACCAAATTGCTTGTATCTTTAGTCCAATCATATGCAAAATAGGAAAAACATTCATCTCTGAAGGCTTACATGAGAATGATATTGATACTTCATTATTATATATGCACAAGGCCTGGAATATCATAGGGACTAATTAACTGAACAACAGCTATGGCATAGGGCCAGAGGCATCCTTTCTAGCTGGTATTGATCTAAAAGTCAAATATCTATTGAAAACAATTCTCCAGTCATACCAAAAGCTAAGCATCTCAGACACTTTGTTACACTTTTGTATTTACAATTAATTATGAGCTACAGATGAATAAGAAGAGTCAAACTAGAACAGTGGATCATAAAGGAACATTTATCATCAAGTTTTTCCATATTTACTGCTCATATGTTTTATGTTAAAAAAACATACGACCTTGAGTTCTGCATGCTGAAAGTGAAGTTCAAATTTCATATGATAAAATCAAGGCCATTGCAGTTGAAGTTAAAGTTTTCTTTGAAAACTTACTTTAACTCATTTTCTCCATAACTTTCACACCCTCTGTCTTCAGAAAAATTAAGTGCTCACCCTTACACACACACACACACACACACACACACACACACGGACTATGCTCCCTTGCTGCCACAATTTTACATATATACGTTTTTCTCTGTATCTGCATTTCTCTAGTACTTTTAGTAGTAAAGTGAATTCATATTTCTGATGGAGTTTAAATATATCCACTTTTATGAAGTTTGTCTGATTTCTTTAGTCAAAACCATGGTTTTTTTCTTTTACATTATCAAAACATCATGCCTGCTTCTTATAATTAGAAAGAGTATTAATTGGACTAGCAATCTTTTTTAATGAAAAAAAGACTACTGAAATGTGGGAAGTTTAATTAACTTAATATTTCTCTATTGTTGTATATTTGTATTTTGCTTTTAAAATATTTTCTGTATGATAAATGTGCTGATGTAGTTTAAATATGTGATGAAGATAGAACAGGCTCTCCAAACTGTCATTATTTGAATCTATTTGCTGTCATATTAATTTGACATTTAAATACCTCAAGCATCTTGAATTTTAAAGAAGCTAACTATTCATGGGTTCATGTTAATAGAAATAATAATTTCTTTCTATCTTACTTTTATTATATTCTTTGATACATAAGGCCTGTTAAGATATTTAAATAACATTTTCACAGTATTTAATGCACTTTGCTCATTGTAAGAGTCCCATTGCTGTCGCCCAGCAAGATCTTACGTGATTAATGGTGTACACCTAATATATTCTCCCCTATGTACAAATATCTTAGAATTTACATCTTTAGATAATTTCCACCTGTCAAAATTTTCATCTTGAATAAATAGACATCCAAACTACATTCATTACTCATACAATTTGGGCCTTTTATTTGGATTTTTAAAATAAACACTAAAATTATTGTTTCACAGACATTTTTTGTTAAGAAAATAATTCATTAGTTTGTAAGTACATTTTTGAGGAAGTTACTGTAGTGCCAAAATGTTAAATATATACTCAAATTGGAATATTAAAAATGTGAATTATTTGGTCATTATTGGAATTCATGTAACTTTCTAATAAGGTTACTGAAAAGGTGACCAGAGAAAGACATGGTGGCAGATGCCTGTAATCCCAGCATTCTGTGAAGCTGAGATGCGCAGATCACAAGTTTGAACTCAGCCTGAGAAACTTAGTAACTTAGCCAGAATGTGTCTCAAATTTTTAAAAAATAATAAGAAAGAAAGGGCTGGGATGTAGCTCAGTATAAATACCATGACTTCAATTCCCAGGATGGCCTTCCCCAGAAAGCAAGTGACTGAGTTCATCTTTTTATTCATTGTGCTTGTGCTCTGTAAAAAAATTCCCAATCCATGTCTTTTGAAATCATCCCTGAATGTGGGGAGATGCATTTACTAGAGTTCTTTCTCTATGATCATTTCATGCCTCTCAGTTTGCCAGCCCAGCATAATGTCAAAAGTATACGATGACACTGAAAGTACTACTCAGAGCTCTGAACTTGACTTCTAGTCTATTTTTACTCTTCATATTATCTCAGAGACTTTAGGAGTAAATATCTGAAAAGCCCTTAAGAATTATGAACTAACTGATACAGTAAGAGATTTTGTAGATATCTGTGGTTTATAATAAATGTTCCCACACATTTAGAGAAATATAATATCCTTCACTTTTCAATACTTGTATATATTTTATCCATTAGGCTTCATATTATCTATGATAATTAATGTTCATGCTGTATTCATATGACTACAACTCAGTAAGCTTAATGTACTAGGGATTTTTAAGCATCTCAAATTAATTCTAATAAATTATGGAGCTAACTTCTATAGTCCAACAAAGTCATCCCCTTCTATGTCTTATAACTGATTTCAATCTAAGGACAGAAAGAAATAAAAGATCCAGTAGAAAATCTTTTATTGCTTCATGATTCCTGAGCAACTGAAGACCTACAAAATGTGTTATATACATGAAAGGCATTAGGAGAATCGCTTCATTACGCTCTTTGCCATTTTATGCACATATTGAATATCTTCAAATCAGGTTCTCTAAGAAACCTCTTAGTTAAGATACTCAGAAATATTTGAAATCACTAAGGATGATTTAGAAAGTTCCATCTGAAGCCTGATGGTTTTCTAGGATTCAGAGATGATTGTAAGATTCCCAGGAGTCTGGAAAGAGAGTCAAAATCTAAGTGGAGCCTGGACACCTTCTGTACTTTTCCTGTACTTTAGACTTTCAAGAATTTAATTTAGTTCAAGTTGGCAGACACTTAGGCATACTTGGCCATAAACCAGATACTTATTTGGGTTGGCAAAATAAAGGTGAATAATGAGAAGCCATTCTAAATATTTTGTCGGCTAACAGGAAAAATAGGCTGGTAGATAAATAACTAACTCTAATAAGTACAAGAGAAATACATGAAATGTACAGACAGAAATGACAAAAAGAATGGTGAAAACATCTACAGAAAGTAGCTTCCACAAAAATATATTTATGTTATCTTTTTTTTTTTTTAACCAGAATAATTTTTTGGGGGGGGATCACATTTCCTTGGTACTTATTTTCCAAAAACAAATCAGGGCAGAATCAAAGAGATTCTCCCAAACTCTTGACTTTAGAATTGAACATGTGAACTTCTTTTCTATTTATATGCAAGATCACTTACATCTACATCATTAGATCATATATTTGTATAATTTTACCAAAATTCTTCTCCGTATGACAAAACAAGATAGAACATATAGGTCATTGGTGCAGAATAAGTTAACCAGGGTTTAGTTGTTAATATAAATGACCTGCTATGAATTTTAGGTTGAGAGACCCTTAAAACAGAAAAGGAGAGGTGGGTGGAATATTTGAAAAGGCTTCAGAAGCAGAAAACAAGAAAATCCCCACTGAGAACATTGATATCATGTGAAACAAAACGTGGAAGATTCTCAGAAAATCCGGGGAAACCAGGAAGGCTGCGTCAGCTTGTAGGTCTCTGCAGGAATAATGATTTCTTTCTCCCTGTTACTCTTCCAAGTCAGACTCTGATGCTTGTCTTTGACAGAATCTCATGGGAAACCACACATGAAATGGGATTCCAAGAAAACTCATGGAGATTTCTTCCTTGTTCACAGATGTTTCCTTGAAAACAGTGTCGATTGTGCAACTGCCCAAATCAGCCCAAACTGTGTAAGTTACACAATTTATATTTATACACTGAATTACCAAATTGTTCTTTAGTGAATAAGTCATTGTTTACATATTTTTACTATAATTTCAGATAGAGTATATGTGGAAGGTTGGTGTCATTTTATGAAGGAAAACTCAGGAGAACCATTATAAGATTTATGGAAAGTGACAGTCTACAAAAAATGACCCACAAGAAAACAAGAATGTCTAAATTCAGGATTCAGTTTTAACTTTATCACTTATGAGCTGAATAATGTTGGGCAAGACATATGAATTTTTAAATGATTGCTTTTCATATCCCAAGACACTATTCTTTAAATAATAGTTTTGCATCACTTCAGAAAGAACATTAGTGGGTACTAATTAACCACTCAGTAAATAATATAAATTATTGTCATTATAATTAACATTATTAACTTTATCGCCAATAACAGCATATTTGTTGAGTAACGTGTAAATTATGTGATATTCAACTTGGTCCTTAGTTTTAAAATATGCTAAATTTATGTCATATATTGGTACAAATTCCCAGTGTTGAATGCAATCATGATGTGTATATAAAATGTACCAAGGAAGAATTCAAATTAAAAAAGCAAAGCAAAACGTACAGAAAGGTAAACAATAGATTTACTATAACACTGTGACAATTTATACCTAAAAGATCTGTACCCTTGATATATGGAGAACTTCTAAATACTGAGGGATGTACTGTTTTAATTAACACAACAATTTAACACATATGAATGAATAATTCACAGAAAAATAAATTCAAACTGGTAAAAATATACTAAGTTAAAACATGACAATTCATGGGGACAGATTAATGTAAAGGTAAAGTATTTTTTTTTTGAACAGTAAATCTACAGGCATGGTAAATAGAATATCAGCAAAATAAGAGGTTTAAGTGTGTCTATATCCATATATTATGAGCAAAAGGCTCTCCTAAGCATCAAAGAAATATTTCAAGCTCATAGATGTATTAGAGTAACATATTTGGGGAAAGTAAAAACAGTTTAGTTTAACTTACGTTTTGACAAAGTACAGTGTATGTAGTTAAGATTTTCCATGGAATGAGAACCAATCAGAGACACAGGCAAGCATTTACATTATAAAGAAAGGGCTCATTCAATTATAGATGTAGAGAAGTTGGGTGTCTGCAGGCTGGAGACTTGGTAAGACAGTGACACAACCACAGTTCCAGTCTGGCATAGAAACAGACAGCAGCTCACTGGAAATCATGTGGATCTCCCAGCTTTGGGTCTATTCTGGTATCCAGTGGCCTATAGGAATCCAACCAAAATGGAGAGTAGGACTCACTTTCTGTCTCCTGACCCGCATGCTAGCCTCAACGAGGAACATTCTGATGGACATGTAAAGTAACATGTAAGTGAATAATTCCATCCCTTCAATGACTCAGTCAAATGCGATAGAAAATGAATGATCTTAGCCCAGGTAAAAGGAGAAAGAAAGGAGAAATGATGCACAGATTTATCAGTCGCAAATCAGGTTCCAGTGTTTAGATCTTTTTTTTTTAAATTGAAATCTTTATTGGTACATTACATATACACATCATAATTGCACTCCACAATGGGTATTTGTACCAGTATAAGACAACTTAATTCTAATTTTTTCCCATAGCACTACCCACCCTACCATCCCCGTATATACATACAATTTGTTTCCTTTCTTTTTTAGTATAATCTCATTATTTTTCCCCCTTCACTTTATTACACTCTGAATATCTTCTATTTCAGAATATATAACATACAATTCTAGAACTCATTTACATCTTTATTTTCTCATACCAGAGAAAAGATGCGATATAAGACTATGCACTTTCCAGGCAGGCATGGCAGCACTGAGCCATATCCTCAGTGCTTAGATTTTATTTAAAAACCCAACAGGAGCCAATGAAAAAAATTTGTAATTTAAACGACAATATCAGATGTTGTTGAAGAGAAATCTGTCTACTTTGTGTGGGGAATGAATTAGAGTGAAGAAAGGTTTGATTCAGCAAAATGAGAATAGGGACAATTATACTCTATGCAAGAAGTGCTGAGCATTTGATTACAGAGAAGAAATTATAAGAGTTAAACTTTAGAGAAAGTGAATTGGGAACAGGAAGAGAATCACAGAAAAAGAAAGGCTTTAAGGGTGACCCCCATCTGTTTTTCTTGAGTCACTTGTAGATAGTATCTTTCAGGCATTTGGAAGTAAAGCAGGGTGGTGGACAAAACCTGAGATGAGAAAGACTTTAGCTTGACATGTCCATGGGGTAGTAGAATGGAGACAGCAGGTAGATGTGAGGATGTTGCAGCTTAAAAGATTGACTTAGACCGGGGATTTTGAAAGAAAAATCATTCAGTTACTGAAAAATCATGGGAGTAAGTAAGCACTGAACAAAAAATATGCAAAATGTGGAAAAGGGCACCATGCATGGAGATTAAGGAAGGGGAGAAGGTACAGAATGGAAGAGGATGAATAGAAATGTACAAGCTTTCATCTGAGGGTTTGAAGAATGAAATAATAGGATACAGTATTTATGGACTTCTGGTTATCATCACAGAAAGGGACAGAAAATCCAGTTCAGTGATTCTGAATGATCAATTTTGAGCAATTCTCAAAACTTTGTTACTTCCTGATTTTAATTTCTTGATTTTTCTGTCTGTTTTACCTGTGTGGTAGTCACCACTAAAGCCAAAATGAACATATCACTGTATTTGTTTTGAGGACAGTAAGTAAATTTTCACTGTAGAACCAAGTTTGGCAGTAGCAGAAGTCCAGACAAGTCAAGAAAGGAGCAATGAAAGTAAGAGAGACAAATATGGTAAGTTCACTTTCCAAGGGAGAAAAACAGACACTACATGGGACTCAACAATTTCCTACGAGGGTGCTCTTAACTCTAAGAGTTAGACTTAGGAAACTCTATAAATTTCTTCATGTTACTGTGGTAAGAAAGGAGAAAATGAATGGATAAATTTAAGCTACAGAAAAAGCAGGAACATTTGCCTGGAATGTCCCTGGGGTCATAGTCCATAGAGACATGATCGTAAATGAAGTAGGCACATCAGGGTAAGAACTTGATAATCTTCTACCATTTACTTTATCTATTTCTAGAATGAAAACAGAGGCTTCTGGGAATGTAGTGAAAGATATAAAAATGTAAGTGAACCCTTCTCACCCATTTCTTGACTTACTAGTGAAACTCTTCCTTCCTGTTTTATAAAGTCTCCCCATCAGATAAGAATCCACATTGCTTCTTGTGGAAAGCAGCCTTCAGTTTAATTTGATAACCTTCACCCTGAATCAACTCATATTGGCTACAGTTTACAGATTAGAGTCTGTGGTAATATCTGTGATCTCCCTTCAAGACTAGAGCTTAACATCAGGCTAGCTCACTTTCACATGATACTATTAGTTCAGAATATGACCTTTTCACTGGAAGTTCTGTGTACATCTTATAGATTCTTTATTCCTTTGCTTCCTCTCCCTCATTCTATCCTTTCCTACCTCCCTTTCTCCCATTTTCCCTCTTTCTTTCCTTTTTTTCTTTGTAGCTTGTTCATTCTTCTTTTTGTTGTAGTGCTGGGCACTCAATTCAGAGCCTTGTGTGTGTCACATGAGTGTTTTACCACTAACTTAATCCCCCACTGGTGATATTTCAACCAAAAAAGTTTTCTCTTTTCCTAGTGTAGCTTCATATGAATTATTTGATGATTTGAGTAGGGAGTTACTTCTCATCAGTTAGATTCTTAATATGAGTGGATTATTTTGTTTTATTTTTGTCTAGACATAAGTGATACAGTCAAACTTAACAAGTTTGAATTTTGAGATTCAAGATTCCTATTCTTGATGTCTATTTCTAAAATAACAATAACTGTCCATTTCTGACCTTGTGGGTAGTTTTTTCATGAAGAGTTCCTTTTCTCTGTCCCACACTGTCTGTCCCTACTCTTCTTGGTTAGATCCTCCTTACTCTGCCAAAATTTGATTATGACTTCTGCCGCTCCAGATCCTTTTATTGATCTGCAGAAGCATCACCAAAGAGAAGTGGGCTATGAATCCAGATTAACAAAAAATTGTGATAAGGGTTTCCATGAAACCAATATCAATCCTGTATTTTAACTACAGATCATACTGGAATGTATAACTGTATAAAATTTATGGATAAATAATGGGAAAAATCATGGGTAATAAGATAAATAAATAATAAATTAGAAGGCTTGCATATGTCCTAGTAGCAAAGATAACTCAGATTAATATAGAGAACATGAGTTGTCTACTTTAAATACATTAGAGAGGAATATGCAAAGCACAAGAATTGGCAAGATCAATCTATTGATCAATATTCAGCTGACTTCTCTTTTTACATAACCTTGAAATTTGGGCTTTTTGTTTATCTTTGCATTGCTATATTTTTGCAAGAATCCACCTCATTCAATTTAACCATAATCCTCAATCCTACTATAAAATGCCTCTCCATATCATCTCTGTTCACAGCATCCCCCACTCCTTGGACAATGTCCTCTGGTGAGGATGGATCACACTGGGCTGCCTTCAGCAAGGATCTTGTAAGACCATGTTAGCTAGAGTCTGCTCTGACCTCTGATATTCCTTTCAGTCATTTGCCAGTCACTGATCCTGACCCTACTTTCACGCTTAGAAATACTGTTGCATTCTCAGTTTTGCCTCTTTGTCTTCTGTAAGATCTGCTTGTTGTCACTCCCTTGAATTAAACCCTCCTTACCTTCTTAATACTTGTCATGAATAATCATTTCTCATGAAAGTATTATCATTGCTGCTTATTGAAGGCCTGTCTGGCATCATCTCACCTGGGATCCCTCTAGACAGCAGTGATGACCAGTGCACAAGATTCAGGAAGAAGAAAGATTATGATACACAAGCATCAGAATGTCCTGATAACTTCCAAGTATAAAAATTGAACACATCTTACAAAATAATGATTTTATTCAGCTTTGGAAAGTTCAAGCAGGGCTGCTGATTAGAAATATAACATACAGTGCTTCAGCAGATGAATGGGAGTGTTTGACAAAAGAGAGAAAAGTTTGGATTCCAACCTTTATGGTTCACATTGAGTCAGTATAGCATAATAGAAAAGGTTATTAGACTTTTTTCATCAGAAAGGCCACCAGTATTTGCTAGTGTGTTAATAATTTGGAGTGTGGCTTTGAGTAAGTTAATAATGTCACCAAGTCTTATTTCTTGAGTCTATACAGAGGTGGTAATGATTTATACCCTGCATGGAGAGAGAGTAAAATTAAAACACATGGAATATTTTTTTCTATTCTAGATCTCTTCTGATTCCAGATGAATTTTGGGATTATGTTCTCTAGTTTTGTGAAATATGCTGTTGGAATTTCAATCGAGATTGTACTGAATCTATATAATAGTTTTGCTATATGGCAATTTTGATGATATTGGTTCTTCCTACCCAGGAAAAAGGGATATTTTCCTATTTTTTTTTTTTTTTACATACTCTTCCATCTCCCTTTTCAGATTGTTGCAGTTTTCAGAGTAGAGATCCTTTACTTCCTTTGTTAGATTTATTCTTAGATATTTAATCTTTTGAGTGCCATTGTGAAAGGAATTGACCCCTGATTTCCCTTTCAGTGAGTCTGTTGTTCCTGTATACAAAAACTATTGATATTGTGAAGTAGAAAATATTTAAAGGAAAGTGTGTAAGGGGAAAATGAATGTAATAATAAAGAAAAATGAAAACACACATTGTATATTTAGGGGATGGGAGATGCAGGGCTGTGGGGAAAAGGGAAAAAACAAGAATCAAGTCATGTCATATTATAGTACAACTCTTAATGTTGAATGCGATTATCATGTGTATTCATAATGTATCAATAAAGATAATTAATAAAAGAAAAACTATTGATTTTCGATTGTTAACCTTTTATCCAGCTGTGCTATTACACCTGGTAATTAAGTCTTAACACTCTTTTGGCTGAGTTTTTAGGATCCTCTATGTAGAGCATTGTCACCAGCAAATACTGACAGTTTAACTTCTTCCTTACTTGTCTTTATCCTTTTATTTCATTCTCATGTCTAATCGCTGGGGTTAATGTTTCTAAAACTGTGTTGAACCAGAGTGGTGAGAGAGGATATCTTTGTCTTGTTCCCAATCTGACCATGAAAGGTCTAAGTTTTTGGCTGTTGGTTTCTCATAAATAGCTTTTATCATTTTGAGATAAAGACCATCTATTCTAATTTTCTGTACAGTTTTAATAATGAATGGGTGTTGGATTTTGTCAAATGCTTTTTCTACATCTATTGCAATGACCATTTGGATTTTGTCCTTGAATCTGTTAATGTAGTATACTGTATTTCTTGATCCAAAATGCTCACCAATAGGAGACTGGCTAAAGATGTGTTTTATATTAAAAAAATAATATGGAGTATTACTCAGCCATAAGTTATGATAAAACTGAGTCATTTATACTCAAATGGATATACCTTGAGAACATACTCATAGGTGAAATAAATATGACCTAGATGTATAAATTCCATATCTTTTCTCTAGTGTGAAAAACTGAAGGTGTAAATGAATGTCAAAATACATGATAGGTAATGTGAAATAGGAAGAAAACATGCAAAAGGAAAAGTGTAAAGGTGGGTATGGGAAAGTAAAAAATGGAAAGAAAAATCTGATAGTATAAAAAAGGAAAGACACGGCCGGGGAGTTAGCTCAGTGGTTCCGGAGCCTGTCTTGCAAGCGCAAGGGCCCGGGTTCGATTCCCCGGTAACCACATAACAATACTGGGTGTGGAGACCCACACCCAGCAGCAACCAGTACCACATACCACAGTGCCGGGTGTGGTGGCTCATGCCTGTAATCCCAGCACTCGGGGGGCAGAGGTAGGAGAATTGAGATGTGAGTTTGAGGCTGAGCTCAGGGACAGCCTGAACCACAAAAGCGAGACCCTGTCTCAAAAAACCTAAAAAAAAAGGAAAGACAGGTTGAATATTAGGAGCATAGCAGTTGTAGGGAGGACAGTGGAAAGGGGAAAAATGAAAATCAAGATGTGTTATGTACAGGTACAAATTCTCAATGTTGAATGTGGTCATGATGCAGGTATACAACGTACCAATAAAATCAGTTAAAAATCATCTCTACTTAAAAGGACATACCTTAGGATATCCTCATAAGTGAAATAAATAGGGCACAGAGAGGTACATATTGCATCTTTTCTCTGGTATGAGAAAATAAAGATATAAATGAGTCCTAGCATTGTATGTTATATATTGTGAAATAGAAAATGCTCAATGTAAAATAGGGTGAAGGGGGAAAATGTTAAGATTTTCAAACAAAAAAGTAAGGAAACAAATTTTATATATATGGGGTGGTGGTAGGGTGGGTAGGGCTACGGGAAAAAATGAGAATTAAGTTGTGTCTTATACTGGTACAAATCCCCATTATGGAGTGCAATCATGATGTGTATATTTAATGTACCAATAAAGATAAAAAAAAATACCTGGAATACAAAGGATGTAGGGAGAACCAGATCAACTTTTTCATTAACTTTATAGCTGCTGATTGTGGCACAAACTCTCTCACAAGTCATATTTTCATCACAGAGAAGAGATAACGTGTGAGGAGTGGAAAAGCACGGATCTTGAGGATACAGTTGGAAGCAAACAGTACCTACACTATCAAGTGGCTTCTCTGTCTCTTTTCCCACTTGTGGTAAAATAAAATTGTCCAAGTCATCACAAGCAAATTCCTTGTACCTGACGTTCAGCTGTCAGTGGCTAAATGTACCAATAGACAATAGAATTACATTAAGCATGCAGTTCACATAAATTTGCTGAGTGCTAGAGGGAATCAGACACTGTGTGTTCCGTCCCTAATAAATTTGAGAAAAAAGTCAGATGTTGCTCAGAGCAAGTATCCAGAAGAATGAATTAAGATTGTAAAGTACGTCTCCAAAATAGGCGCCCTTCTTAAAGTTTGAAGTTAATCTTATTCTTACTTTCAACATCTTCCTGGTAAAGATCATCTCGACAAGGTAAGCCTCATGTCTAATTACTACAAAATTGTCTCTTTTGTAGGAAGTATATTAATATGTATTATATCATTGCCATCCTCAAAGTGAAAATAAGTTTTTACTTTTATTTTGTCTTTTTACCAGACTGAATTTTTAGTGACTCTTTTTCCTCTTACATTTATACAAATGCTTGAGGCAGAATTTTAGCATAATCATTCACTAGTGTTCAGCAAATTTGTAGGAAATGATTCTGAAGAGTGTTTTGCTAGTGTTCTTTAAAAAATATGGCCAAATCACAGCACATTGCTGACAAAGTCACTTTCATGGTTTTTTTGTTTTGTTTTGTTTTTGTTTTTGTTCAGTAGAAGGCTGAATCAGTTGGAATCAAGTCAGAAAATATAATTTACAGGTTTAACTGAATACAATCTTTTGTATAAAGAATAGTGTGTAACTCTTATTAAAGTAATTCTTTAAAAAATAGGAAAGGAAGATTTAAGGACCTCAAATTGCCCTTAAGTTGATACAGCATACCCAAAGAAGGAAAAAAGGGAAGTGGAACAGCCACCCTTCCACAAGACTCTCCTGTTGACAGTAGTCCATGTGTTTTTCAGATATTATTAGAGAAATAAGCACTGTTTTTAATCTATGCTAGTGGGTAACAAATGGACTCTTTCATCTGACCTCTCTTGGTCTCTTTACCTGTGTTCCTTTTCCAATTACTGATTTTATACTGTATATATAAGCGTGACTATTATAACCCAAGTGAGGGGAGTGTTTCTGACCTTACAAACTCTTATACTATATTTATTTTCTGTTGATAATAATAATAATGCTAAAATGCATCAATTTTAACTGATGTGTATTTAAAAATAATCCATATTAATTATCTTCTAATTTCTGCTGATTAGTCATGGTTTAATTGAGCCCTCTACTTCAAGGTTATATTTTACAGGACTATAATCAAGTTACAAGTCGATTACTAGGTATGGTCCTTGGTACAAGATATCAGGAATTTCACTTGAATGTTCATTTGTTTCCAAGTTCATTCACATTGTTCTTTACAAGATTAATTTTCTCAAAGGATTTCAGATTGAGAGCTGCAGTTTCTTTCTACACACAGGCTGGATCCATCCTTAGTTTCTTGCCTCATCGTTCTCTCTGCAGGATAGTTCAAAATGTGGCATTTGACCTCATCTCACACAGTTGAGAAGAGCTGAAAACTGAAAGTCACCATCTTGTCTAGTCTACTCTTGGAAATGACACTCATCTATTTGTTGGAAGCAAGTTACCAGGTGCAGCTGACATACAAGGGAGGGAACTGTGTGTAACAAAGGGAGGAGAGGATGATGAAGATAACGGGAAGTGACTTAAAAGCTACTGTGAACTTGGAAAGTACCTGTGAGATCTGAAACTAACAATGACTGAAAACACTTTCAGTAGAAAGTGCTTTTTCTAGTGAGTAGGATCATTAGTCAACATGGTTGGGTCTTGGCTTTGACTTTTAATTTGCACTTTTATGCTAATAAATTACCTGTTTCATTCATTTTATTTTATACTTAGAAGTTGACCTGTCTCGGGGGAGTTTCATTCTGGGATTGGCAAGAACCCTACCAAATTCTTTCCATGTCATGTGTTCACTCTATGATTGACCAGTGTTTTAGAATGGCTCATATTGACTTTAAGAAATGCAGGTAAATATAAAATTTTCAATAACACAGACACACACACTACAGAGATAGGAGTGAGCATGGGCATTTAAAAGAAATATTATCAATGGTTCAAAAAAAATTTTATTGCATTTTAATTGACAAATGTTATCATGAGAGATAAGAATGTCCATGAAAGAGAAAGATTACTAGCAAAGGAAAATAATCATCACATGAATTTTTTTTTCTGTAAAGATTAAATTCTGCCTTCTGTGATAACCGGAGCTTTTGTCATTTTTAAGGTCAATTTCATTAACCTCACTCGTGTTTGGCTGTGCTGGACAATTGTTCCTCACAGCAGGACAGGAATTTGTAACGTGCAATGGTTTATGAAGTCGGTTACGTAATGGGAACTTTGCATGCATGCAGAGCTCTTTGTTCTCACTAGCAGTTATTACAGCATAATTTGCTGGGAGTTTAAGCTGTACCTAAATTGGAGAACTTCTTTTAGTTTATTGAAAGATTCAAATTTTAATAATGCCCTACAGTCCCCGCTCAAATTTTATATAATTAGTTAATAAGAAGGGAAGGCAAGTTCCTGATTGTTTGAGTTATGAATGGTAAGGGTGAATACTTCAGGAAGGCTATAGAAATATTTCCAGAGAGGCTTTCTGATTCTGTTCCTCTCTCCCTCATTTTGCCTTTCTGAATTTACTGTGACAAGAGTCACTAAGTGATACTTCTATATTTCAGTCATAATTGTAAACAATAAATGAAAAAACTAAATCCCATTAGAACCTGTACCACCTATCAATGATCTAAGCCAAATTAGTCCTGTAGAAAAGTGAATGTAGTCACCAAGAATCAGTAAAACTATTAAGAAAAATTAAGACATAATTTCTTAGCAAATTTTAACTTTTAAAAAAATTTAAATATTATTATTTATGGTCACGTTGCTGTACATTAGATATACATAGGAAAATTCTGTATGCTTTGACAAATAGTTGTCTACATCTTCCTCTCCCAAACACAGTAATAACCATTCTACTTTCAGAATTTATAAGTCTCTGTTTTAGAGCCTACAAATAAGCCAAGCACTTTAAATAAAACTCATATAAAATTTTTATGCATAATTTTTTCAATCATACCTAACAAAATGTGAAACAATATAAAATAATAAGGAAAGTTAAAAAAAAAATTAAGGGGAATGAAATGATTTATTCCTGTTTTGAAAGGAGTACCAAAGAGTATTCCCAACTGGCGGAGCCATACTTCTTTTTTTTTTTTTTTTTTTTAATTATCTTTATTGGTACATTAAATATAGACATCATGATTGCACTCCATAATGGGGATTTGTACCAGTATAAGACACAACTTAATTCTCATTTTTTCCCATAGCCCCACCCTACCACCCCCCCATATATATAAAATTTGTTTCCTTACTTTTTTGTTACAATCTCAACATTGTCCCCTTTCACCTTATTTTACATTGAGCATTTTCTATTTCACAATATATAACATACAATGCTAGGACTCATTTACATCTTCATTTTCTCATACCAGAGAAAAGATGCGATATGTATCTATCT
>PVIR01003341.1:17297-90047 GCA_004026965.1 Petromus typicus | reverse complement strand
AGTTTATTTTGTCTGCAAATAAAATGGCCACTCCTGCTTTCTTGCTGTTTCCAGTCGCATGGAGTATTGTTTTCCATCCCTTTACTTTTAGTCCATGGGTTTCTTTCTGAATTAGGTGTGTTTCTTGTATGCAGCAGATTGTAGGATCTTGTTTTTTGATCCACTCTGCCAGTCTGTATCTCTTAATTGGCGCATTGAGTCCATTGACATTAATCGTTATGACTGATATAGGTAAATTTAGTGCTGCCATGTTTTCCTGTTCTTGGTTCTGTTATTCTACTTTTGCCCTTTCCCCATCAGTTTCTTGTTTGGTCCCATGGGTTGACTCAGTTAGGTCTCATGGATTTGTAACTTTCCTTATTTTTCTCCAAGATATTCTTTAGAATGTTTTGGAGCACAGGTTTTGTATTTGTGAAGTTTTTCAGGTGTTCTTTGTCATGAAAGTATCTCATTTCCCCATCAATTTTGAAGGATAGTTTTGCAGGATACATTAGTCTGGGTTGGAAGTTGTTTTCCTTTAGGGCTTGGAAGACTTCACTCCAGGCTCTTCTCGCATTGAGTGTTTGAGTTGATATGTCTGCTGTGATCCTGACGGGCTTCCCTTGGAATGTAACTGTTTTCTTTTCTCTGGCTGCTTTCAGTATTTCGTTCTTTTTTTGGATATCTGGGACTTTTATGATGATATGCCTAGGTGTAGATTTTTTCATGTCACGGGCATGTGGAGTTCTGTACACTTCATATATTTGTATGTCCAATTCTTTACCTTTTTCTGTGAAGTTTTCTGCCATTATCTCTGTGAATAGCTTTTTGATGTCTTTAGCATTGTCTCCTGCTTCCTGAGTGACTCCAATCAATCTTATGTTATTCTTCTTCGAATCATCTAGGAGCTGTTGGATTGACTTTTCATTATCGCTTGCTTTTTTCCATAGATTATGCCTTTCCAGTTCATTGGTTGAGATCCTGTCTTCTAGGTCTGAAATGCGGTCTTCTGCCAAATTCATTCTATTGTGCAAGGTTTCACTTTCTTTCTTAATTTCCTGGGCTTCTGCTTGTAGGTGTTTAAAAGGTTCCAGTGCTTTTGCTATCTTGGATTCTATCAACTCCATGATTTCCTCTTTAACTTTATTAATCATCATGCTGACAGTGTCTAATATCTCTGCTTTCATCTCAGAGATCAGTTCTGATTTCCATTTTACTAGATCTGCTTTGGTTACCATTTCTGAGGGCCCTGGAGACTGGGCTTGAAACTTCTCTATTTCTCTTCCCCCTGTGTTACCTGGAGGTGAGGATCTTTGTATCTGAGACTTTGAGTGTTTCCTCATCTCTCACCTGCCCTGTTTCTGGCGCTGTTTGTTGCAAGTCACTTTCCTCCTAATAGTTAGGAACCTTAAAATAGCAGTGTTTCCTGGGTTGTTCTTTGCAGTCTGTATTGGGACCTAAAGTAAAACCCCTAGTTCTGGTATACCATATGAGGCACTCAATCAATACAGTCAGAACACCTTCTCCTGTCTGCTTTAGAGGCAGGAAGACTGTGGCTCCTGAACTGCTACAATGGCACTACCTGAGGTTCCAATGGGTCTGCCTGCTCACCAGTACAGAGTCTCTGGGCTCACTGTGCAGTTGGCCTGGAGGCCAGTAGGCTGTAGGCCTTATGCAGCTGCAATGGTAGGGGCTGTTGTTCCAAAAGGCCCACCTACTCACCAATACAAGGTGACTGGATGTGCTTCTGCAGTTGCTGTGGAGAAAGTCAAATTCTGACCTGCTAACCTCAGTCTCTGAGGGCTCTTCCGGCGTGGGCCTAGAGGCCAGTAAGCTCCAACCCTGGCGCAGATTCGGTGGCACAGTCTCCATTTCCTGAGCCACCCGCTGCTAACCTCAGTCCCTGGGCGCTCTTCTGGCATGGGCCTGGAGGCCAGTAAGCTGTAACCCCAGCACAGATTCAGTGATGCAGATTCGGTGCTGCAGTCGCCCTTTCCCAAGCCGCCCGCTGCTAAACTCAGTCCCTGGGTGCTCTTCCAGCGTGGGCCTGGAAGCCAGTAAGCTCTGGGATATGTAGTTTCATCTGACACTAGTCTATAGTGTGTGCCTATGAAGGGAGCCCTCAATCTGTATCTTTTGTTATCTCCTGAATACAACATGTGCCTTCCTAGGAAGTAATCTAGAAAGGAAGGCTGGAGAACTACTGGACTGATTTTAATATGTGCATCTATTAGTCTTGTTAGTATAACTAAATATATAATATAAATTTTACTTAGCTCGTAGTCTTGGAGGTTGAAAGTCCAGGCGAGCCTACCGAGTCCACCTTCGGATGAGGGGGACACATCAGCAAAACCTGACAAGGGGTAGGGGAAGGGCCAAGCTTGCTCTGTTCCAACCATTGTCTTGGGGGAATTCACCAAGTGGTCCCAGGACAACACCCTGCACCCATTCGCAGCAGGGCCCCTGTGCCCTTGTGGTAAGCTCTGTCTCTTGCAAGATGCCTCTGCTTCTGCCCTGCCATCCTGAGGACAAGTCTCCAACATATGAACTCAAGGAAAACAAATCACATCCAAACATCCAAATACAGCAGTGTGCTTGTGCGTGTGCATGTGTGTGTGTGTGTGTGTGTGTGTACACATTCGTACAATCCAGCCAACTTGTCTCATGGACCAAGGAGGGTTTCTGTGGTAGCAGAACATCTTGAAAGACCCACTTCTGTAGTCTGTGCTGCTGTCAACTGAAGTACAATCATTTCCTCATTTGTTTTTAGTTTTTCTCATCTCTCCCTGTTGCCTCACATTACTCCTTCTGCCTAGGTGTTCTACTTTCTCCCCCATCTGCATCCTCATTCCCCACTCCTAAGGCCAAGTTCAGCCTCTGTCTCCATCCCATAGTCCTTCCGTCTATCAGCATGTGCAGTGTTGATCTCCTAATCTGGCTTTCTAGGTTTTCTCCCTTGCTAGAAGGGCTGCCAGAGAGAGTTGACCTAGTCATGCATTGCATAATAGTGTGAGATCAAGAGCATAAATAGCGACCCCCACCTCCAGCCTCCTCTGGAGAGATAGCTTTTCAAATTTACACAAAGAAGCAGTAAGTGCTGGCAGTTTGGCCTGGTAGATGGACAGCTCTTTGAGGACAGGGATGAGATCAGGAACGTCTTTGTGCCAATTGCTCAATGGAGGCCCCCTCACAGACATCACCTGGACCCTCTCATTCTCTCTCGATCTCTCTCTGTCTCCTCCGCATCTAATTCATCACCTTGTCCACCCTGTCCTTTTTAAAAAACTTCTCAGATCTGTCCATTTCTCTCTTTCCTTTCTGCTCCCCTAAGGTGGTACCGTCTTGCTCAAAATCCAGTAGTTGAACACACACCTTAGGCTCCCTTTCTGCCCTTTCTCATCACAGTCTCCTCGCAGCTGCTAGGTAGCCTAAAGTAACAAACTGATCACATCACTCTGCTGTCATGGCTCACAAGATCTGTGATGATCTGGCTTGGCTCCAGCTTCATCTCTCCTCCTCTCTCCACCTGGTGGCCTAATCCTTCAGTTCCACAAAGTCTTCATGTTCTCTCTCTTTTTCATTTATGCTTTTCTTTCTGCCTGGAAAGTCTTCCTGCCAGGTCACGCCTCTAAATGGAAACTCTTCTTTATTTTTCAGTTCCTGGCTTGGGTGTCACATTCAGCAGTATCTAAAATCAATGCTCAGGTCAGGCTAGATATTTATGCATGTACACCTGATACTTCCCTATTACACAGCACTGCAGTCGTCCATCCCGTCTGTCCCTGTCTCCTTCAGTAAACTGATCCGAGAAGGCAGAGAGCACACTTGTTTTACTTACATGGTTATTTATCTCTCACAGTGCCTGATGCGCAGTTTGTTTGTTGTTTACTGTGTGAATACTGAGCCTTGGAAGTTTTTCAGCTTTTATTGAAGGAGAACTTTTTTGTATGAAAATTCAGGGGATGCTAGGGGTAAATTTAAATTCATAATAAAATAAAAACTTTTTAAAAAGGATTGGCTATTTTTGGTTAGCAAGGAGTATGATGATATACAACTACCTGTAACAATTCAGATATACTGCTAAGAAAGGAGAGTATATATTTCAGAAAAAAAATACACATTGCATTGCTTGAATTTAGAGCATCAAGGAACACCCTCACACCCCAAATTCAGCATTTTTAAAAGTTATTATTTACTCAGGGCTATGGTTTTCTTTTTGATTCAGTGGTTGTTTTTTCCCATGGTTTAAAATGACTTCAGCCAAACTAACATTTATGAAAACCCTCTACCACATGTGTTCTCCTTAATCTGACCACTTCCTTAAGCCTCTTCTCTTGTTCTCATCATAATATACAATGATGCAATAAGAGGTTACACATCTTACTCTTCCTCCTTCTTTGTCAGCTCTTTGAAGGCAGGAGCTATCTTCTTTCTTTTTCTGTAGCCCAAGTTTTAGCAAAATAGTTAACATTTAGTGACATTCAACCAGTTTGTTGAATAAGTTGATAAAAGATTCCTCTTGAGAGCAGAAACACACTTGGGGCTCAGGCATGACTTTAATGTAATATGCAGGACACCTCTCTAGGCCTCTGCTCCTCATCTCCACCAGTAATTATCCCCTAATGCAGGTTTTGCATGAACCAGTATTGTTTTAATTAGGATGTTAACAACTACATTAGAAGAAATTTATGTCAATAAGTTGGGCTTCATCAAATCTTCATGTTGCAAAAGCCACAATCAAGAAAGGAACATAAAAACCCACAGAATGGGAGAAAATATTTGTAAATCACATACCTGATCATGGTTCTGTATCTGGAGTACATAGAGGACTCTTTCTATGCAACAATAAAAAGCAACTAATCCAATTACTGGTTGGCAAGAGGATCTGAGGGGACATCATTCCAAAGAAGATACATAAATAGCCAACAGGCAGCTGAAAATGTGCTGAGAGTCATGAGCCATTAGAGAAATGCAAGTCAAAACCACGATGACATACCATTTCACTCCTATTAAAATGCCAATAATAATACTAAAAGCAAGTAAGAGTTGTTGAGGGTAAGGAGACCCTGGAGCCCTTCCACATTGCTGCTGGAAATGCAAAATGGGGCAGCTACTTTTCAGCCTAGCAATTTCTCACATGATTAAGTATAATGCTACCAAAGAGCTCAGCAATTCTACTCCTCTGTATAACTCAGAGAAGTAAAACATATATTCACCCCCAAATTCACTTAGGAATTACAGAAGCATTATTCATGGTAGTTCAAAATGGAAACAGCTCCAATGTTCATCAGTTGATGAATAGATAAACAAAATGGCCTATCTTCATGAAGCAGTATTATTTAGTCATAGAAAAGAATGAAGTACTGACACTTCTTGTAGCATGGATGAATCCTAAAATGTTATAGTATCTAAAAAACCTCCACATAATATATTATTCCATTTGCATGAACTGTCCAGACTAGGCAAATCTGTAGAGACAGAAATTAGTAGTGTTTTCTAGAGCTGGATGGAAAGAGGAATAGGAGTGATTGCTCAATGGGTATGGGGGGTTTGCTTGGGGGTGATGAAAATCTAAAATTAGATGGTGGCAATGGTTGCACACATTGTCCTGAAAGTCTTGAAATTCCACACTTTAAAAAGGCATCTTTATGATATGTACATTTTATCTCAATTAAGACTGGTATTTAAAAAAGAAATGAGTCAGCCAGCACCATCACAGCTGCACCAGGGCTGGAGCCTGCCAACCTCCAGGCCCACTGCACAAGCAGGTCCAAGGACTCTGTATTGGTGAGTAAGCGGGCCTATTGAGACCTCAGGCAGCACCTTTGCAGCAGTGCCAGAGGCTTCCTGCCTCTAAGCAGATTGGAGAAGATGATCTGATTGTGCTGTCTGAGTGCCTTATATGGTATACCAGAACTAGGGTTTTTTTTTAGGTCCCAATGCAGACTGTAGAAGAACAACCCAGGAAACAGTGATATTTTAAGGGTCCTAAATATTAGGAAGAAAGAGACTTGCAACAAACATTGCCAGACAACAGGGCAGGTACAAAGCCAAAAACAACAGCAACAACAAAAACTCAAAGATGAGGAAACACTCAAAGTCTCAGATGTAAAGATCCTCACCCCAAGGTGACACATGAGGAAGAGAAATTAAATCTGAAGCTCAGTCTCCAGGATTCTCAGAAATGGTAACCAAAGCACATCTTGTAAAATGGAAATCAGAACTAATCTCTCAGATGAAATCAGAGATAATGGACACAGTCAACACTATGATTAATAAAGCTAAAGAGGAAATCAAGGAGTTGATAGAACCGAGATAGCAAAAGAAATGGAACCTTTTAAACAACTATAAGTGAGGTCCAGGAAATCAAGAAAGAAAGTGAAAATTTATGCAATAGAATGAATATGGCAGAAGACCAAATTTCAGACCTAGAAGACAGGATCTCAGCCAATGAACAGGAAAGGCATAATTTATGGAAAATGGCAAGGGATAATGAGAAATCAATCCAACAGCTCCTAGATGATTCTAATAAGAATAGCATAAGATTGATTGGAGTCACTGACAAAACAAGAGACAATGCAAAAGACATTAAAAACCTATTCACAGAGATATTGGCAGAAAACTTCACAGGAAAAGGAAAAGAATTAGACATACAAATATATGAAGCATACAGAACTCCATATGTCTGTGACATGAAAAAATCTACACCTAGGCATATCATCATAAAAGTTCCAGGTATCCAAAAAACAATGAACTACTGAAAGCAGCCAGAGAATAGAAAACAATTACATACCAAGGGAAGCCTGTCAGGATCACAGCAGACTTTTCAACTCAAAAATTCAGTGCAAGAAGAGACTGGAGTCCAGTGTTTAAAGTCTTAAAGGAAACAACTTCCTACCCAGACTGATGTATCCTGCAAAACTATCCTTTAAAATTGATGGGGAAATAAGATACTTCCACGACAAAGAACACCTGAAAAACTTCACAAATACAAAACCTGTGCTCCAAAACATTCTAAAGAATATCTTGGAGAAAAATAAGGAAAGTTACAAATCCATGAGACCTAACTGAGTCAACCCATGGGACCAAACAAGAAACTGATGGGAAAAGTGCAAAAGTAGAATAACAGAGCCAAGAACAGGAAAACATGACAGCACTAAGTTTGCCTATATCAGTCATAACCATTAATGTCAATGGACTCAATGCGCCAATTAAGAGATACAGACTGGCAGAATGGATCAAGAAGCAAGATCCCACAATCTGCTGCATGCAAGAAACACACCTAATTCAGAAAGAAACCCATGGACTGAAAGTAAAGGGATGGACAATACTCCATATGACAGTAAACAGCAAAAAAGCAGAAGTGGCAATCTTATTTGCAGACAGAATAGACTTCAAGCCAAAACTGATAAAGAGAGATAAAGATAGACACTATCTTTTCATACAGGGAAAAATTCAAGAGAAGGAAGTAACAATCTTAAATATCTATGCACTGAATTCTAATGCACCCAACTATATAAAATAAACATTACTGGAACATAAAAAAGAAATTAACATAAATATCTTTTTAAAAAAAATTTAATCATTATTATAATCTTCAGGGACACAAAAGCCAGAAGCATAAAGATAACATAAAGGCAACTATTAAAATCTTTTTATCCACCCAAAACACAGATTATTAAAGTTTATTTATCATCTCAATCTTTTCCTTAAATGTTGAACAATTGCTATTAGAAGCATACACACAGCATTCCTACAAAAAGCTGCCTTAGTATTTTCAAGACTAACACTGAGATTTTCTTTTCTCCAAAAACTGAATGATTCATGATTCCAGTCTCTCCTATATTATTAATGGTAGTATACATGATTTTGTCTTCAAGGTTAAAGAGCAGATTAATTTCACATTTGGTGACCAGCTTTGTAGCCTAATTTTTATCTTTTGCTTTCTTAATAAATTTAACTATAGTTCTTAAGCCCTGAGACATTAGATAACTTGCTAATGATTATATACTTATAATTTATACTTTACTCCATTCAGTTTACAGCCTCTGTAAATTTTTAAAATTATTTATAAATGGTTGTAACTAAAACAATGATAAAATGTACTACTTGTGTATTTGACACAATTAATAAGGTCTTTAACTAAGAGTTGCATATTTTATACATTTTTAACTTGCTTGGTACAACTCTAAAATTACGTTTTAAATTCTGTCAATCACTAAGTATTTTTCATTTTGCTGACTTCAATGTAGACATCTTCTCCTCTCTTCTCCTCTCTGATAAATGATCTTTTTCTTTCATTCCTCAAATATAAATGCTAGTTTTCCAAATGAACAGCTGCCAAAAGGAACTTGTATTTGAACAACACGCTGATAACTGCAGTGCCTGACAGAGAAACATGTTCACACAGACATTCAGTGTTTGCTGCACGGGGAGGGCAGACTGTAAGGCATCCGTCCGAACCATGCACTGCTCATCATATGATGTGATTAACTTTGCTTAACCAGTCATTTTGATTATTAGCTTTAATTCAACCTCAAGTATAAATCCAAGAAATTGATTTTTTAAAATGTATTTACCAGTTCTCAGAAAAAAATGAAGAAGTTAATCATAGTTCATCTTATAACACTCGTTCTAAAAAAGAACAAAATCACTTTTAAGTGTTATACAAAATAAGGAGAAGAAATAAAACAGAAAACTAAGAGATGTTAGCTATTTCTTATCATTATTCCTTGCAGCTTTTTTTGGTCATATATTTATTCCTGGCAAGTTCTTTATCTGAAAGATAATTTTATTTTCTGAATAGTTTTCCACATCTCCTTAGGTACATAACAAAGTTAGTGAAAAGCTGCTGTAAATATGAGATTATATTTTTGGATCATGCCATATTTCTCCATTTATTTTTTGCATCTTCAATTTTTCCTACATTAATGATGCTGTATACAATATGAGATAATCTGCTAACATACTATGAAATTACTTGCTTTTAATAGCTCTATTTGATAGCTCTGAAGCAGATCACACACTTGTCGTCCAACATAGTAGTAAGTATGTGTCATTCTTTTTGGAAAGGTTACACTAACAGATTCTTAAGTTAACGGCGTTAGCCCACTAGTTTTAGATGGTCACAGGACAACTGCAATGGCAGAAACATTGGCCATGCAGTTCATGGCTCGGTTCTCCCATCTTACAGCACAGGTTCCATCAGATGTGGCTCCTGAAAACACGAGCTGGCAGTGTGAAAGCCACATGCGCTCCGCTGCGCCACAATACATTTGTCAGCTTTCCCCAGCCAAATTAAATGTGCAAGCAATTCTTCCACCATGCTCGCCGTCCATTGGTTGATGCTGTTCTGATTGGAGTCCTGACCTCCTAAGACCCCGTCCACACACTCATCCGCACTGACGCCAACCTCGTCTCAGTGGTAGTGGTGCTTTTCCACAGTGACACCAACTCTTGTAAATATCTTACTATCACAATTCATTCCCAGTCCTTGTCAGTGCTTATACACATGCTTATTTTTATAGTTGTAATAAGTGAGATCTTACTGTTTTGTGTTAAACTTTTTCTTTTTATATTTCATATACATTTCATGTACTGTCGGAACCTTCTTGGTATATTTGTCATTTTAAACAATAATCTTTATCTGACTACAACGTATATAGAATAGAAGATAACACAAGTTAAATGAATAGAGCTTGGTGAGTCCCTCATGAGTAAAACTACTCACTTAACATTTTGAACAGTAAAAATGCACCATGATACTGTACTATACTTTTCTTAGCTTTTTCTCTATTTCAGTGGGAGATTTTGTAAGTTGATTCTGATTTTTCAAAATTATTAAAAATGATGCTATGATCACCTTTACTTATCATTTCTGTCCTAAGTTATTTCTATAATGTATATTCTCATTATTTAAGCAGCAATTTCTCATTCGATTACTCTATGGTTTGTGGTATGCTTATTTATTAAATAATCAGATCTGTTCAGGAATACTAAGTCTGAGGAATTAAAAAATATAATGAAATCTTGAAATTTATCACTTTCAATTTGTTTAAAAATCTTAAAGGATGAATCTATAATCCTTGTACATCTTTTGAAGAATTTTCCTAATAACATGTCAAATTCTGTAAAACTTATCTTGGTGGCTTTTATTTGTGCCAAATTAAATTTATATGCAAAGCTACATATCCTTATGATACTTGGTCTCTGAAGGATTATTTCTTTTAGGTAAATAGCATCATTTATTCATGTCTTCCTTTACTTCTCCAATTGGTATTTTATAATCTTTTTCAATATATCTTTATTTTCTCAAATTAAGGGAATAAAGAGTATTTAATATTTTGTCATTATTGTGAAGCTTTTTCATTATATTGTCTAGCTTTGTGTCACTATGATTAGGAATGCAACATGCTTTTGTCATTTATTTTCTATTATGTTGCTTTGCTGAATGTATTTATTATTTTAATGAATTTTATGTTGATGTCTTAGACTTGTTCCTTAATCCTGTCATTTGAGAGTGCAATATTTTTATTTCTTCCTTTCACTGATTTGTAACTTCTTTCTCTTTTTTCAGTCTCATTTTATTACAAAATTAAGACTGATGGAACAGACATCCCTGTCATATTTATGTGAGTAATAGAGCATCTCCAGAGGCCCCAGCTCTTGACTTCAGGCATGTATAATGCACCTATTAAGAAAGGAAATCTATGCTTCTACATTTTGTTTAATCGATGAAAGTTTGGAGGAATGTCTTTCAACAGCTTTTGAACTATGAATTAAAGCTCCAGCTCACATTTCCCCAGAGAGGGTTTCCTTAGGAATCTTCTCATATAGAACCCCACTCTGGTCGTATTCCGTCACCTCATCTTGTCTCATTTTCCTCTGAGTTCTCATCACCATGTGAAACTATCTGAGTTCATCGTTGGCTTCCTTCTCTTTCTGCCATAAGCACAAAAATTCAAAGACAATATGGACTCTTTCCCTGTCCAGTTTCTGGTTGTATCCCCCAGGTCTGGAATAGTACCTGATGTATATGACACCCTCAATATATATTTGCTGGGTCTAAATAGATATGATTTTCATATTTTATACATTAATGTAATATCTTGTCTTTCAAATGTGTCTAGCATTATAATATTTTCATATCTATGAGAGACCTCCTGCTAAGGCACAGCAATTAGGTCGAGCTGTCTGTACAGTTTTTTTCAGAATACTTTTCAGAATTATTTGTGTCTGAAAACATAGATGATAGGAAAGAAGGCTGTAGACCTTCTTGAGATGGAAGGGCAACCTAAGGATCAAGGCAGAAAGGAGAGGAGAGAAAGGAAAGGTAGGTAAAAGCATGAAGACGTGTCCTATACATGCACCAACTCCCTATAATGACCTCTGAGAGGAACGGCCTGAAATGAGTGGGAGGAACCTGTGGAGGGATTTTCCTGGCTCCCTGTCTGTCCAGCTGTTTCAGTGTCACGCTCCTTCTTCTTCCAATTGTCATAGCTCCTGTCAGGCAGCCTCTCTCCCTGTGCATTTCTTGCCATGTGCCAGGACACCATTGCTATTTCTTGTCCCTCTGGGTGAGGGACGTTAAGGACTCGCGCTATTGCCAGCTCTAGGATGCCGCAGTGTCCTTGTTGGCTCCTTGACTCTGCACACACTATTGCAAACAGTCCCCTCATTAGGTTCCTTTCGGTAAAGCCCTTTGGAGTTGCCACATGTCTCCTGCCAGAAACCTAATACAGGGAGATAGACCAAAAAAAATGTAATTAGGGCCGGGGAGTTAGCCTAGTGGTTCTGGCGCCTGTCTTGCAAGTGCAAGGACCTGGGTTCGATTCCCCGGTAACCACATACCATACTGGGCGTGGAGACTCACACCCAGCAGCAACCAGTACCACATACCACAGTGCCGGGCATGGTGGCTCACGCCTGTCATCCCAGCACTTGGGAGGAAGAGGCAGGAGGATTACTGGGATGTGAGTTGAAGGCTGAGCTCAGGGCCAACCTGAACTACAAAAAAAAGCGAGACCCTGTCTCAAAAAAAAAAAATGTAATTAAAGTATAACACGATAAATGTTTTAATGGAAATGTACACAGAGTGCTATAGGAACAGAAAAGAGGGGCACGTAATCCCAAGTGTTTTGAATTTTTCTCCTATTCATTATGAAATTTTTATTGTCTATAAATTATTGTGTCATGTTTATTTCTATTTAACCAGTCTTTGTTAATTCTGCTAATTTTTCAAAGAGATTATTGGTTTGTTTGCCCAATGGTTTTTATTTTTCCCATTTTGTCTTATTTTTATTTGCTTTTCCTATTTCTGTATTTTAGGAGGTACTTTATCTACTTTTAAAGGGATTTAGAGATTCGGTTGGTCTTTCTTGCTCCCGCTGTCTTTTTTTCCGTATCAATACAGGCTCTTACAGAAATTAGCTCTTAGTTCTCCTTAAAGTACCATATTGGCAGCATTCTATATATTATAAAAAGGTGTATTATATTGTAATTTAAAAATATTCCATTGGGTTTTTTTCTGTATTTCTTCCCTGATTTGGGAGATAAGAGTATTAAAAATTCTCCAATGTTATTTATTGTTTAATTCCGTATTCTCCCCTCCCCCCGCTGGGGATTGAACCCAGGGCACCTCACACATTAACTGTGCATGAAGATTGTGAGCAATCACAGTCTACCACGGCACACCCTCGGTACGTACTTTTGATGTTGCTTCACTATAGTCAGAATGTGCTGTGTACATGTTTTGTTATTACAAAATGCATTTTGACTTTCTCCTCAGGTGACTGGTTTTGTGACATTTCTGTGTTAATCAAAACTAAAGTGTCTTCCATTGCCCAGACTTGAAGCTTTCTTCCTGAGGTAACGCTGCCCACCCAGCCCACTCCTTTCGCCAAGGGGCTTAAAAGGAGTTCTTTGAAATACCTTTCTTCCTGAATTTCTGTTCTGCGACAAGCTCTCTCTAAGCCAAGAAGTTGCCCGGGCTGGTCTCTAACTCGCCATCATCATGCCTGGGCCTCCCGGGTGGCTGGGATCACAGGCTCGCACTAGCATGAACGTACAAAACTTGGCTGACAGTGCAGAGTAATAACCGCTGTACGATCGCGGCTGCATCACACTAGACTCCAGTGGACTGACCCTTGTGTTTGTTTTACTCTCCCAGACAATGAATTTGTTGTTCCACTCTGCCTTTGAATGATCCTTTGACATTGATGAATGAGTCATTTCTTCCTTTTCACAACTCTGGCTGCCCCCTGCGCTTGAACGTTGGGTCATCTCAGGTAATGCATTGCCTGGTTGCATTTGTCCTTGAGCCTTGCAGTACACTCGGGGACAAATGCTAACTTACTTTCTGTAACGCTTGACTCTTTACAATTTTTTGGCACCTTTATGGCTACTGTGGCTTCTCTGCCCTATCAAAAATAATCTTACTCCCCGCTGCAGCATGTAAAATTGTTCCCTGGGGGGTGCCTGCAAAACTAGAGACTACATTTCCCAGCCCCCTTTGCACTGAGGTGCGACCATGTTCTCTCTAGTGGAGAGAGAGCTGGCACGGTCTAGGCCGTTTATTGGTTGGGGCCTCTAACAAGTAAAGTGGTGTCTCAAAATTGTCTTTCCCTTCTGTGTGCTGACAGCAGAGGATTCTGGGGTAACTTGAGAATGATACACAGAATGGAAGTTAACTGATTTAGTAGTTTATCACAGGAAAGAAAGCTAGCCACCGACCAGAACACCCACATTCCAATATTTAGTCAGGGAAAAATGTCTTAATTGGGTTTTGTTTGGTTTTGTGTTAGTTTTTTGAGACAAGGTGCCACTTTGAACTCATGGTAATTCTCCTGCCTCTCACTCCTGAGTGTTGGAATTATGGGCATGAGCCACCATACCCAACAAATGTCCTAATCGTTAAGCCACTAAATATTAGGATTTATTTTTATTGCAACCGGTAGCATCATTCCAAATGATATGGTATTTGAACTATCTTATCTCATGTTAATACCTCCAATTAAATTATATTTGCCTCTTTCTTCTGGTATTTTTTTTGCCACTTTTAATCTTAAATGTAGGTTGTTGCTCTGTATCGGGGACATACTTGTTTGGATTATCAGGTTTTGTTAACCTATAATATGACTTCCTTGTTTAGTCTATTACTTTGCTGTGAAATCTATTTTGTCTTATATTTTAAGAATACTTTCTTTACTTTATTTGTATGAATTGTAAGTCTTAAGCCAGGTCTTAAGTCAGTGTATGTCTTTTAACAAAGTTTAAGTCCCTTGTGGGTAATATGATGTTGTAATTTTGAAAAAGCATTTCATAATCAGGTCATTTCACAGTCCAGCACTGAGGCTGAATAGGATGATCACTAGTTCAAGTCCAGCCCGGACAACTCAACAGCTTCACAAGATCCTGTCTCAAAATGGAAAAGGTCATTCTGTGATTCTTCTTTCTTAGGTGAAAATCTAGCCCATATATACTTTTCCTACAACAAATAGATGCCCAGCATGACTTGGTGAAAGAAAATATTGCATTTAAAACCTATATCCATCCAAGCCCTAGTTCCACCATTACCAGGTAAGTGACCTTGCCCAGACCCTCCTTCTCTGCCTTCTAATCTTCAGGGTCTTTTTTATCTGCTGAATATGAGCCAAGTATCACTGAATTGCTGTGAGAATTAAATGGAGTTAAAATATGAAAGTCACCATGGGATTTTGTTGATGATTTGATTCAGTTTTTCTAGAACCTAAAATATATTGCTTTCCAAAAGAAACCTTAATTTGGTTGGATCCGTGTGGTAATAGCTCCAGTTCACTTAGTGTTGCATTGATTTTCCCTCATGATTTTTCCCTGTCTAGCGCATGAGGGACAAGCTTTGAAAGTGTCAAAGTGAGAGAGAAAATGTGTGTGTGTGTGTGTGTGTATGTGTGTGTGTGTGTGTGTGTGAGAGAGAGAGAGAGATAGACAGACAGACAGACAGAAAGAGATAGAGAGGAGAGAAAGAGGGATTTTTCCCCCCTTGAGCAGCTCAATAATGTCTCTGATGTTAAAATGCATTTGATATGTAAGTAGCATGACTTGAAGCCAGATTTTCTGTCAAACCTAACACTTCTCGCATTAGAATTGCTAGAAGGTGAAGCGATCAGTTCTCTCCTCATCTCTCACTGTCACTACCACTAAAACAAAGTCACAAAACCAATGAACCTTTACATAACTTGAAAAATGATGAAGGGTGTGCTAGTTCAGGGCCACGGAGGTTTTACTGAATTCCTGGATTTTTTTCTCCCTTCAATTAATGTGGTAATCCCTAGACATAAAAGCTTTCTGGATAATTAAGAGATTTGGAAACAATGATGCAATATAAGTCATATGAGAGACAACCTTACAATGGTGCTGATCTGTTATATAATTGTCCCAAGGCTGAACGCTAGCGATACCAAACAATGCTTTGTTGTTCTCAGAAACTTTGAGAGAGTAACTCTGGCATAACATCTTTCACTTTCCAGAGAAAATATAACTTTCAATGAGCAATTCAATTGTGGGTTTAGGCAGGACGTTTTCTGGGGACACAGAATGAGTATCCAGTGTTGTGGTTTTGCAGTGAGATCCATAATTCTGTGTTCCCAAGGGAAGAGGCGCAGGAGGGGTGTCTCAGAAGGAGATCGCAGCTCCTCTCTGCGGCTCAAGCCCGAGCAAGGGGGCTGGAGAGTAACATGTGAAGCGGGTAGTACCAAGACTGGTCTTCCAGAATGACAACTGCTTGCCTGTTGTACTGTGAGGGGCACCCAAAAACTCTTCCTCTCCCCACGTGCTGCTCTCTGCTCACCACCAATGCCGCCATCTCCCCTGAGTTTCTTGTAAGAAGCATTCCCATCTTTACAAACATATCACCCCAGTACCACTTCCAGTTCAGCCGCCAGTTCCGCCATAGGAGATTCTCAAATCCTTTTCCTTTCTGACCACAGCAGCAAAATGTTGGTTGCTTTGGGGGGCGGGAGCTGCGGATGCGCAGAGGAATGGTACCTGCCCAGTTCTGATTTCCCCAAGCCGTCCTGGACTTGCTCCCCTTGGTTTGGGTAGAAGGCTCCTCCTCCACAGACACGCCAGTTGCTCCACTGAAGGCTTCGAATTCCTGCAACCTTGGATTTCAGGAGGTGCCCCAGAGGCATTTTTAGGAGTTAGCAGCAGGCTTGGCTTGAGGCTCTCAGTGGGCCCTGGGCTAAGAACGCCCACACGGTGCTGGCAGAGCAGGAGAGAGGTGGTCCTGTGGCTGGGGAATAGCAGCCGAAAACGTTCCTGCTTGCTTGAGCTTACGCCCAGGGCTGCCATTCTGGCCCACCCGTTGCTCATCCACAGAAGGAGCCCATCGCCCATGGGACAAAGAGCCTTCTCTTGCCTTCCTTGGAGGTGCCTGCAGAGGAAGAGAGGAGTGTGTCAGGAGACGGAAAGCAAATGTTCAAATTCCAAAAGTGAAGAAGCCCCTGACTTATGTGTGCTATCTCGTGTACATAAGGAAAACTATACCTGCCTCTCGGCTGCCGGAGAGGAGACAGGGAACAGGGGTACTGCTGGGAAGGAGGGCAGCTGCCGTGCATGTGCGTGGGTTCCATCCTGCTTCCTAACACTGGGGATTTCCTGGGCCATTACTCTGGCAGGGAAAACCCAAAGCCAGTCATGAAGCAGGCAGAATTGAGCTTTGCTGTTCCCCTCCAACGATCCCTTGCCTCTTTCATGTTCCTCATCTTTTAATATCAGCTATGTGCTTCTGTGCTCTCTCCTGCCTTAGAGAAAGCACCTAAAGATTCATTCAAAATTAAAGGGGTGACATCTTCATGTGGTGGCCTTCCCAGTAGAATCACCTTTGGAAGAGGTAGAGGTACAGGAGACAGCCTGCAGCAGGGGAATTTCCAGGCGGCTGGATGGGTCTCATTGTTCCTGGAAGGGAGGGACCTGGTGTTGGGAACCTCAAAGAATAGCCCAAGAATTTCCATCTCTGCAAAGAGGGACTTCTGAATCGCTTCCAGCTTGAGACCACGTGTCTTGGGCTTCCTACTGTCCCCCTAGAATGCACCTCTCCAGCATTTTGGCAAGAACACCCGCCCTTTCTGTCTATTCCCTGCAGTATACACAATGATACTTTGGGCTGAGGCTGTGTTTGAATGAAATCCAAACAGTCTGCCCTGCCTTAGATCAGAATTCAGACAAGCAGGAAAACTCTCAAAGCCTCACCTGTTTGTGGTTAATCTCCACCAATCACAGCTCTTCCCTATAAATGCCGTTCCAGAGAATGAGAGTATCTAAAAGGAGGGGAGAATCTCCTAATCCCTTTTTCCCAGGCCCAGACCCAAAGAGCCGAGTGAGCAGGGAAGATGGCTTTTAATGGAGTCTGAGAGGCTCCTAAACAAATGTCAAGTTTAACATTAATGTGTTTAGAAAAGTCATCCAAGATCATTCTTTTTAAATCTATTTTGTAAACTGCCAGCTAGCTGACCTCCCAGGATCATTTTTAATTTGTTGTATCTCACTCAGGAAAACTGCCTCTCAGAAATTCTGGGCAGCCAGAAATCTCCTGCTATTGGTAAGTGAGAGGGAGAGGAATCATGAGACAGAGAATTTTAGAGCAAGAACTGACTGCATTCAGAGGCAGATTAAAATTAGGAATTGGCCTGAGGAGACACAGGGCTTCAAAGCGACCGTTCCAGTCTCCACAGAGTTTTCCATTCTCTTCACCAGATCCCTGAGCACATCCCTGTGGAACCAAACAGGAGTTCCCAGCCCCGGTCTTCAGTCTTCCGGCAGTTGCATGAATCAATTGCCTTCTTGTTTGGGGAAGAGAGTGAGCCATTATTTACAATCGTCTCTCAGGATCCTCTGGGAGATGCAAAAATAGTTGCAGTTCTCAACGATGTGATTAAATTGTGCTTATGAGATGCCCTGTAGCGAGAGCAGATCAGAAAAGTGAGGAAGTATTTTGTTCTAATGGATATTTAGGTTGGAAAAGCTCATACGTGACTTTCTAGCCAAACAAAAGAGAAAAATTTGAAGGGCATCTTTCAAATCATTCTTATATCTTGTGGCAAAGGTCTTCCTTGGATTTAAGGAATCACTTTAGACTGGTGATCAAAGACTTCCTAGATCTGACTGGATCCAGGGGAAGCCTGAGCCATGTGGATTTGGGGCCCGGCCTGGGCTTGGAAAAGGCTAGTGTTAGAGGGGGCCCTTCTGGGCTCTCTCAACACAGCAACACGCAGGCGCTTGAGAAAGGAGTCTCCACCCGGGTCTCTGCAGCCAAGAGAAATCCTGATGCTCTGGGACCTGACGAGGGGGAAAGGGAGAAAGAGGAGAAAAGGGTGGAAAAACAAGAGAATAAACATCCCTCTTGCAAACCCCCAGACAATTTCTACTTTTCCCTAAAGCTGTGACTTGAATTTTTAACCATGTGCATGTTTTTTCCTTCCCATAATTTCTTAAATAGAAACTCAGGACAAATCCCTTTGCTGTGAGCAGGGGCTCAGCTCATCAGCAAGAAAGCACCTGCATGGAGGTGGGGAGCACACTGGCTTCCATCTCGGCATTTGGCTTTTATTTGGACAAATCAGGAAAGAAATTCCTCTCAACCCAAACAGTCTGGGAAGGAATGGAGGCTGCCAAGGGGATAGTGCTTGCTTCAATCAGGAAACTTTGCAGCTTGTTCCAGCATTCCTGTCCATACTCATCCCTGGCTACGCGTCCTTGGGTCAGCCCTTTGCTTCCTGGGGCATTTGTATTCACCTTGAAAATTAACAGGCTGATCACATTTAAGAATCCCTTCTACACATCTGTGGGCCTTGAAGACGGGAGCTGTCACGTGTCTACTCAGGTTCATTTTCCTCTTCCTACCGGAAACACTTTCAGCAGGCCACAGCCTGTGCTCTACCCTCCCCTTACCTTCCACTCTCCAGGAGACTTTCCTTGGCAGTACGCTCTTCATGAAGATGCCAAGAATTCACACCTATTTGTAGTCTAGACCAGCTGATGTCTTGGTTTAATCTAGCTTGATTAACTGTCTGCTTAGGGAAACCTCCAGAAAGCAGAGGTACAGCTAGAAATAATCTGAACATTTATGATTTATATCAGGCTACTGTCCTTCGGAACTAGCAAAGCATCTCTGGATATAATTCAGTATCAAATGGTATATGGATTTCAGATACAGTTAATTCTTTTTCTTTTGGTGCTGGCAATCAAACCCAAAGCCTTGCACATACTAAGCACACACTCTGCCACTGAGCTACACCGATTCTTATTTGTTTGTTTGTTTATTTGGCATTATTGGGGATTGAGGCGAGGTGCAATTTACCACTGAGCTACATCCCTAGGCATTTTTACTTCTTTAGACAGGGCCTTGCTAAGACGCTCAGTTGCTGGGACCGACTCCTTTCTCAGCCTCCCAACTGTCGCCAAGCTCAGCATCAGATAATTCTTTTTGGAGGAGTAGGTGTAGGATGTATTTGGAACATGGGCTTTAGAGTTAGGAAAACCAGAATTTGAATGCAAGGTTCTCTGTATAGTGTATTTTCAAGTTACGACCAGACTAATATACCAACAACTTAGATTGTGACAGGAGTTTTAATTTTAACTTACAACCAAAGTATTTAATTATGACCCGAATGTCAGCCATTTATGCTTCCAGATGGTCTCATTTATATACATTTGACCCTTAAAGAATTCCAGAAGGATTGTTATAATATCCTTTCCTGTGCAGAGTTCATTGAGAAATCCCAGGCCAATGTCTCTCTAACAACACTGAGATCTGCCTGTGTACAGGACAGAGAGAGACTCTGAAGGCTGGAGAGGAGCCTGAGCCTTTGGCTGATGGACGTGAGTAACAAGCAACCCTCAAGAGCAAACCGAATTCAAGGGTCCACTGTATCTCTTACTTGATGAGTGACCTTTGATGTGCTTCTAGTCTCCCTAAAGGTAACTTTCCTCATCTGAGAAAATGATCATGGTAACATTCTCATAATGTTGCAGTGCACATTATATAAACTAACAGGGGGCCAGGGGTTATGGGAAGGGCAGGGAGATGGGAAAAAGAGAATTAAAATGTGTCATGTACTGGCACAAATTCTCACTATTGATTGTGATCATAATGTATATACAAAATGTACCAATAAAATTAATTAAAAAATAAGCCAACATATAAGGCAGCAGTACAGAGCCTGAGTCCAGTCAATCAATGCTGCCCTTGTCGATGTTACTATTTTGCCTGGCTTTCAGCCACCATTTCTGTGTGTGCTTATGGTGTGTGGTTAGAAGAATCTGCTTCTTTCTCGCTGGCCAGTGTTTGCTGTGGGAGCCTCTGCCTCTCTCCTGCCCCTCCCCAGGCACTGTCCCTGCCTTCTCCCCACATTTTCCTCTTCCTCCCTCCTCCATGACCTTTAAGTTTTCTTCCTTTCATCTTTTTCCTTCACACACCACCTCCCTACTCCTCACACCCACCTTCACACAAGAACCTTTTGTACCTGTCTTGGCCGCCTTCCAGTTCAGTCTAACTCAAAGCATGACAGTGAGGTTAATAACAGTTCTTTCCTAGAAGCTCACATTATATGCACTTCACATGCCAACATGTTTAATCCTCTCCATCCTATGAGGGAGCTACTATCAGGACAGCCATTTGACAGATGAGGGCACAAAACATAGAGGTTAAGGAAACTGCGCCAAGTGTGTAGCTAGGGAGTAGTAGCACGGGGACGCACACACAGAGAGTTGGGTTCTAGAGTCTAGGTTTCCAGAACCTGTGCTCTTAGTCACTGCAGGATACTGCCCGAAGCTCTCATGTGTCCACAGGTGATCAAAACCATGAACAGTACACTCATTTATAACTGCATGTCCCTGGTCTTAGAAGTTGTCACATGCTTTTGCCTCTCTAAGCCACAGCAGCAGGAAGGGCAGGGGCAAGGCAGGGTGATGGAGTACAGTGGTGTAGATATTGATCATAATGGGAATGAAGAAGCACTCCAGTCCAAATCTTCCCTGAGTTGCAGCCCTGATCACCTGTAGACAGCAGGAAGCCAAGACTTCTATTTCCAAGGCGACCTTTGCTGTTGTACCTTGAATGGAACCTGTCCTTTCCCTTGCTGCTAAGGGTAGTCTTGCTGAGGTATCTAAGGGCTTTCTTTCAACTAGGGTTACCAGCTACTTTAAATCATTGCTTATAGCCCTCAGTTTATCCATCTGTAAAATGGGATTTTTTGGTACTTATTTTTCAGGGCAGAGTAATTGTGCAGACTTAGAGAAAATGAGGCATATAAAACACATTCAGAACTCTTCCTGGCTCAGAGTAAGCATTCTTAATAGGCTTCTTTAAGGATGACCTATATTTGTCAGTTTTTACTAGCCCACCTCATTCTCTACTTGACACCACTCCAGTTCCCATCACTTATGGAAATTGGGTAACTCTGCCTTGTCCATCTGGGGCACACTGTTTTCCACTTTCACAGCCCCTGAGGCTAAGAATAGTAGCTTTTGACTCTCTCTTTATTTAGAAACCTAGTACAAGTATTTATGAGCTTTTTCTTAAACAAAGTATGTGACTCTGTGAATGTGATATCTCTTTAATGAGGTTTGGTTCCCCCATATTAGATGACATGATTTCACTTAGTGCACGATTCATAGCTTGAGGTCCTTGAAGGTTGTAAGGGGGTCTGTACACACTTGCCAGCAGAGAGTGAGACATCTGATGTCTGTGCTGAGATAGATCTATTGGAAAGTTATATGCATGTTTAAATGTTAGTTGCTGCCCCTTTCAGAGTATTTTCCCATTGGTTAGTTCTTAAAATTGGTTCAGATTCCCCCAGCTCTGTTCAGTGAGTTGTTTCTTAGTGCATAAATGCCTAAATCTGATGATGGAACTTGCCTCATTCATTCTCCCAACTCATTAACCTCCAAAAACAGAGTTGGGCATTGGAATTGCAAGGCAAGTTTGATATTGCCTTGACAACAAATGGTTAACCCTTCAGTTATCTGACCTCATCAGGCTCTGAGGGATTCAGGGTATCTGGTGAGGGGTTGGGGACTCCTCTTTATACAACAAAATGGTCCTGGAGGAAGGGTTTCTTCACACAGAGGTGGGGTCTGGGGTCTCAGAAACATCACTCTCCACTGTACCTCACCTTCTTTCACAGACCAGATTTTAAACTTGACCAAGGCTCAACAGACCGTAGCCTGTGTGTGGATCCAATCTGGCTCACCATCTCTGTTTATACAACTGATCTGTAAAGCTGAGACTGGGTTTTACACTTTTTTTTTTTTTTTTTTTAGGCTTTTTGAGACAGGGTCTTGCTTTGTGGTTCAGGCTGGCCCTCAGTTTAGCCTCAAACTCACATCACAGCAATCCTTCTGCCTCTGCCTCCCAAGTGCTGGGATTACAGGCGTGAGCTACCACGCCCGGCACTGTGCTATGTGGTACTGGTTGCTGCTGGGGTGAGTCTCCACGCCCAGTATGGTATGTGGTTACCGGGGATCTAGCCCAGGTCCTTGCGCTTGCAAGACAGGCACCGGAACCACTGAGCTAACTCCCCGGCCCTACACTTTTCAATAGTTGAAAAAAATCCAAAGAATACTACTCAGTGATTCTTGACAAGTAAAATTAAAATTTCAGTATCCATAAATGAAATTGTATTAGAACAGTCATGCCCATTCATTTACATTTTGTCTGTTGTTATTTGTTCAATATAACACTGGAATTGATCAATTATTAAGGACCTTTGTGACCTCCAAACCTAAGTAGTTATAGTTGGCCCTTTCCAGAAAATGTTAGTCAACCCCCTAAGCTGGACCATCAAACATCATGTTGCAGATTTTGAAAGAGTTCTATAAAAACCCAAAGTCCTTGCTGCCTCTGTTCTACCAGAATAAGCTGAGAGAAAGATGCAGTGTAGCATCCAAGCTCATCCAATTCTACTGGATCTCAACCCAGCACAGATTCCAAAACTCAGCATATTCATGTTTTTTGGTTTTTTTGTGTGTGTGTGTGTCACTGGGACAAAATACCTAACACTTGCAACTTAAAAGAGGAGCAGTTTATTTTGGCTCAGGGTTTCAGTCCACTCATGGCTGGCTGGCTTGAAGACAGAAACATCATGCTCACTGTGCATTGCCTGTAGCTTGCTCTGGCAGACATTTTACATTCCTGGCATCTCCAACATTTTGAGATCTCAACTCTACATGGTAGAGGAAAGCTGCTCAACACTTGGCAGCCAAAAACCAGAGAGAAAATGGAAAATCTCAGGATAAGAATACATCCTTTCAGTTCATGGCCCTAGTGACCCAACTCTTTCAATCAGTCCCCACCATCTAACAGTACACTCAGCTATGAACTCACTGATGAATTAATCCACTGATGGATACAGCACTCTCATCCTTTAATCACCTTCCAAAAGCCTCACCTCTGAACACATGAGGTTTTAGGATGTTTTAGATCCAAACCACAATATTCTGTCCCTGGTCCCTAAAAGGTTCATGTACATCTTACAATGCTAAATATAGTTGGTCAATCTCTAAGAGTTACCAAAGTTTTAACAGTTCTAGCATTGTTCGACATTTCAAATTGAAAGTCTCCTCTGAGATTCAAGGCAAACTTTTAGCTGTGAGCCCTTAAAAAAATCAAAAGAAAGTTAAATACTTTTAACATGCAATGGGATAAATATTTTCATTTCACAAGGGAGGAATAATAGGGTAAAAAGAAATGCAAATAAGACTGAAACCAGGAGGACAAACCCAGCAGCTACTAGTCCAGTGCTGAGGACAGGCTGTGACAAGATGTGAGGCCCAAAGGTCTTGGGTGGCCCTATCCCTCTGGGCATTGCCAGTTGCAACCCACATGATCTCTCTCTTGGGCTGCTTCTGCTAACTGCCTGTAGTTTTCTTTGACAGATGTTTATATTCTTGGCATCTCCAACATTTTGAGGTCTTCAGTATACATTTGATTTCACACTCACTGTCTGTCCTCCAAGGCCCTCCTCTGAAATCTGGGAGGAAATTTCCATGATCCCACAACTCTTACATTTTGTATGTCTGAATTTATATGTTTACACTTTTGTGCCTGTGATGGGTGGGATCCAGAAAATTTCTGAAATGTCTTCAAGATATATTTCTTATTGTCCTGGTGTAAAGTACTTGGCTTCTTTTTCATGGCATTCGTATTTTTACCAAACGCACTCTCCTTGGGTCCAATTTTACATATAATGCTTTTTTGGGTAAACTAAAATTTAAAAATCATTTACCTCTAGTTTTTGTTTGTTGGTTGATTGATTATTGCCCCTTGTTCTCATGTCAGTCTGGCTAAAACCAGCCAGCAGTGCCCATGCCACAACCTGAAATGTGCTGGTTTCAGGTTCGGAAGAAAAGAATAGGAACCTGTAGTCTATGGAACCTACCTGTCATTTTGTTCCCAGGGCAAGATAACCAAGCAGCCATACTGCTCTAAGTGTAACTTTGTGAACACTTGTTGAAATGCAGCCTTCTAAGGATGCCTCAAAGAATAGACTGGAGTTATTCTGATAGTTTCCAAATGGCCAAAGGATTTCCAGATGGAGATAGTCAATTTGCTGACATTTTTGGTCTTCCAAAGCACATGTCTAAACCTCAAGTCATCACTTCACTTGTGTGCAGGTGTAAAACCTTCATTCTTTCATGAAAAAAAAATTAATTTTATGTAAGAAATAAAAGTTCAGGTCTAAGACAAGGCAGAAAACTGCTTTCAAGAGTCACAAGAGCAATGTATCTTAAAGGGTGGTGACAACTTCCCCTGAAGGCAAGAGTTCAAGGGACCAGCAGGTGATAGGAACTTGCACACCCAGCATGGGCCCTAATGTGGCCCCCTCTTGTCTCCCTCTGCCTCTTGCTGAGTCCCTCCTCTGACTCTCCCTTTGGGCTCCTTATATCCATTCTCGGCTGTCCTGATCCCTGTATGTCCATAATGCAAAAAGGACAGAAGCATTTAATCACTTGAAAATTTCATTTATGGTTTTAGCTCTTAATTTCCAAAGCAGCTTAGTAAAATATCGTCTATTTCTAAAATGAAGCAAGATTGGTCTGTGTGAGAGTATGTGTGTGTGCACGCTGTGGCTTAAACCTAGAAACTTATGAATGATAGGCAGATGCTTTATGCTATATCTTGTGCTACATTCCTGCTCCCAAATTGGTTTTTATTTAATAGTGAGCCTTAGTAACAATATTAAGTAGCTACCATTAATTGAGCACTTACTAAGTACTGGAAACTGTATTAGGCACTTAAGATGTTATTAACTAATTCAATACTCAAAAAAGCCCTGTGTACTATAACATTCTCATCTCAAAGTTGAAGTCCTGGAGGCAGAGTCATTAGATGTCTTGTCCAAGTTTCTCCAAGTTGTAAGTAGGAGAGATTGAGACCTAGGCAGTCCTATCTCAAAGCCCACATTTTAACTACAGGCCTTCTGTTGTTAGCTGTCCCCAGCTAAGAGAAGGCAGAAAAGCTCCTCAACTTATTATCATCTACTTATCTGAGAAGTTCATGCTTTGAGTATGTGGCTCTATTCATGGGTATATTGACCTACTTATATTTTGCTAGAAGTATTAATACAGGTGGAGAGAAAGATCTGGAACCTTCCTACCTTCTTCTTACTCTAAGTAAAAGGTGACTGATTTTATGTTTTTGCCTTCCTATGACCCCACACTAACACTAAATAAGGCTTTCCTTTATTTTTCCCCCTCAGAGGGCATAGAAAAGATGGAGTTACTATTCTCTCGTACCATTTCTAGACCATTTTTCAAGGACCACTGTTCATCATCCCCACTGATTTCTTTCTTGGTGGTGTGGGGATCAAACCCAGAGCTTTGCAACATGTTACACAAGAGCTCTACCACTGAGCTGTCCTCCCAGCCTAGCCTCAACTTTGAAGCCTAGCGATGATGAGGAAGAGGATGATAACCAAAAAGGTTACCTGGAAAAGACAGACCAAAGCCAGAAAGGCATGAATTTCTTTTCTTTCATTTTTGTGGCACTGGGGATTGAGCCCAAGGCTTTCACAATAAGCTACATCCCCAGCCCTTTTCGTTGTTGTTATTGTTATTATTATTATTATTTAAATTTTGAGGGAGATCTCCTTAAATTGTCCAGGCTGGCCTTGAACCTGCAATCTTCTTCCTTCACCCTCCCGAATAGCTGGGATTACAGGTGTCTTTACCATGCTCTGCTTGGATGACTTCTTATAGTGGAAACATCAATCTATGAAGCAAGTATTCTCTATCATAGTGTTACTGGCTCTTGAGGCTCAATCTCTCAGGTTTATTTGCTTACCTCTGACCAAATCAAAGGTCATTTATTTTGGCGATTGAATAAAGGATGTATCCAAAGCTAGCTTGGAGGAGATAGTTGGACCCTTGTTTGCCTAACATTGTCATCATCATCATCTCACTGAGTACAGCATATTAAGGTGTTTTAACAGCAAGGGAAGTAAAATGAGACAATAGAGATATCCAGATTTGTTTCCTGAACCCCAACATATCCCTTCCTTGTCTATAGAAATCAGACTAGATTTTAACTTCCTAAGGCCATCATCTGCATATTCCATCTTTTCAGTGGGGCTGAAGAGAGGTGGAGGTGGCCTTTAGGCCCTAGGCCTGAGGAAAAGTGAAGAAGCCACTTGTTTCCAAAGAGAAAGAAAAATCTGACTTTTAAGGTTCCATTTTCTGTGCTGATCAGAGGGGACCTTCTTGGATATGGTAACTGTTATTGCTATTTATAGTGTGCCAGACTTTGTTCTAAATATTTTTACATATATTACCTTATTAAACTTTATTAAGATTCTTATGAAAACTTGGAGGGAGAGGTTGAGTTATAGATGAGAAGACAAGGACACAAGAGTTCTGCTTTGAACCCAGATCTGTCTGCCATTAATGCTTGATCTCAGAAATCAAGTTACAATATGGACGATGGCTACAAATGGAGGAGTAAGTGCCCCTTGTGGGGTCCTTCTGGGTCACTAAGTTTCTGTGATACTAACTAAGCCCTATGGCCATCATTTGTAATGATGGTGCATTAGTTCTTTCAGTAGGTGACAGATAATTTACTTCACTTCTGCTGTATTCGAGGGCACTCCAGTTGTCTCTGCTTTTATGATGAACATCTGTGTGTGTACCAGAGTCACCGTTTTTTGGTAAGATACCAACACAGTCTGCTATGCTGTGACTTTTTAAAGTTCCATTTCAATCGTTTCTTTGATCCAATTGAACATCATAAGGACATTTGAAAATAACAGAATAAAAACCCCTCACCTAGTTTCCTAGAGGGTTTCCAGGGAGAAGGAGTGGGAATGGAAACTAAAACTGCCTTCCCTCTGTTCAGGTGGGTTCTGAACTGCCAGGCCCCCTGACACCCATCAGATAAAGAAAGGGAAAGAGATTATCTTCCAAGTTTACTAAGGACTTGTTTTAAGCTTTCCCACATGGAAATAATTTACCTGATAGAGGGCAAGAAACTCTGAAAAAATTATCTTACTCTATTGGTCTCTGAGTTTAGGAAGTATTTGATTTCTCCCATTGATTAGGATAGGTTAATGATAGACCTCGAAGATCTCTTTCAATGACTCACAGAAATTAAAAATCAAGAGACTAGAATCCCATTTACATTAGATGCTGCCACTTTAATAGACCTTTCAATTTCTTCCAGCAGCCTGAGAGCTACTGCCTGGAGCCACAGGGGTGGGCTAAGGTAAGGCCAGTGCAACACTCACTGTTTGTATGTAGATGCACTTGCCTCTGAAGTCAAATTTAAGAAGTAGCAAACTAACAGTTTTATGAAATAGGTAGGTACAAAAAGTAACACAAAAACACATATAAGGAACAAAATATTAAACTTTTAAATATGAGACCTTAAAGTGCTATTACAAGCCATATTGGAGGCTGAGGCAAAAGAAAAATGTGCTTCTATACACATATTTTTAAATTTTTTATTTCATTGATACATGTTTGCAGTATATGAAATTTTCATTCTTCTTAGGGAATGGATACATGTATAGAACACATCTTGATACTTTTTTATTGCCTTTCTCCTCTCAATTCGCCACCTTCCCTCTGCCTCTAAATTATCTTTCTCCATTTTCATTTCTACTGTTACTATTACTTTTTAGTTCATGTTTACAATGCATAATGTTTACATTCACTGTGGGTATTTGGTACATATACATGAAACAGCTTACATCTCTTTACTTCCCTTTCCTTTTCCTATCCTCAGTCTCTTGGACACCTTCTCATTTGCCAAAAATCTATCTCATTTCCTTCAACCAACCCTTTATTTTTCACTTCATTTACATTTTGACTTACTTAACTGAGAGATACTATGTAGTATTTAAGCTTGTGTATTTATTTCATTTAACATCATATTTTCCAGGTATATAAATTTTCCTATAAATGTCTCAAATTTGTTCTTCTTAATAGCTGAGTAGTATTCTGTTATGTATAAATAACACAATTTCTTTATCCATTTGTCTGTTGATGGACGTTTGGCCTTATTCTTAAGTGTAGCTATTATGAATTGTGCTGCTATAAATAAAGTATGTATGTATGCATGTATTACTATAATATGATGCCTTTAGCTCTTTTGACAAGATACCTAGAAGAAGAATACTGGGTAAATTGGAATGTCTAGATTTAGTTCTTTGAGAAATCTCCACAATGATTTCCACAATGGTTGTTTTAGTTCGTGGTTGTTCCCATGAATGATGTAGGAGGATTTCTTTTCCACTGAAGCCATACCAGAATTTATTATTATTTCATTTCTTTGTGATGGTCATTTTTTTAGGTATAAGAAGAAATCTTAGTGTTGTTTTAATTTGCATTTTTCTACTGGCTAGAGGTGTTGAATATTTTTTTCATAAGTTTATTATTGGCCAATTGTACTTCTGAGAAGTGTCTATTTATTTCACTGCTGATTTTTATTGGGCCTTTTGTTTTGCATGATCTAATTTTTTTTAAAGTTTTTTGAGACAAGATTTCACTTTGTAGTTCAGACTGGCCCTGAACTCACTTTGTACCCCAGGCTAGCCTCAAACTCAAGGCAATCCTCCTGCCTCTGTCTCCCGACTGCTGGTTTTACAGGCGTGAGCCCCCACGCTTGGCATTGTGGTATGTGGTTACCAGAGATTGAACTTGGGATCTTGTGCTTGCTAAGCAGACACTGAAACCACTGAGCTAAATCTCCAGCCCTGCATAATCTAATTTTTTTAGGTCATTATATGATGACCTCAATGTAATGATATTACTCCTCTGAAGAATAGCTGGAAATTTTTCATATTCTATAGTTTCTCTTTTTACTTTGCTGATTGTCTCTTTTGCTGTACAGAAACTTTTAATTTGATATGATCTCATTTTTTGATACTTGCTGTTATTTCTTATAAACTTAGAGTTCTGTTCAGAAGGTCCATCCCTATACCTATGACTTCAAGTATTTTACTTATTTTGTTTTCTACTAGGTTCACTTTTCCTTTTTTAATAGTTAAATCTTTGATCAATTTTTATTTGAGTACACAGTGAGTGACATGGGTTGCTTCAATATTTTGCACATGAATGGCCAGTTTTTACCAGCACATTTGCTAAATAGGCTACCTTTCCTCCAACATGTGTTTTCAATTCTTTTGTTAACAGTCAAATAGCTGAATGTGTTTGGGGACATTTCCGTATCCTCTGTTCTATTCCACTGATCCACACAACTGCTTTTGTGCCATTATTATGCCATTTTTTATCATTATTGTTTTGTAGTATAATTTTAAGTCAGGTATTATGAGTTTTCCTGTTTCGCTCTTCTTACCCAGGGTTGCCTATTCTGGGTCTCTACCAATTTTAGGTTTTTCTCTAGTTCCATGAGGAATGTTGTTGGTATTTGTATTAGGATTGCATTGAATCTATATATATCAGTTTTGGCAGTATGGCCATTTTGACAATAATGGTTGTATCTATCCAGGAATAAGAGACATCTTTCTATTATGTGAGGCCCTCTTCAATCTCCTTTTTTCAAAATATCTATCTAGGATCATCTCGAGTATTTTCCAGAATGCTGGTTCGTTATTCATAAATCTCCTAGGTTGTTCTTTTTCATGAAATGCCCTTATTTCTCCATCTATTTTGAAGGAAAGTTTTGCTAGATATATTAATCTATGTTGGAAGTTGTTGCCTTTTAAGGCTTGAAATAATTCACTCCAAGCTCTTCTGATCTTTAAAGTTTGTGTTGAGAAGTCTATAATTTTAATGGGTTTACCATTATGAGATTTTCTGCTTTTCTCTGACAGCTCTTAAAATTCCAAGGGTTTTTTGTTGGGCTTCTGGCAATGTAATGTGTTATGGGGAGCTTCATGCTTGATGGTGTTCTGTAAGCCTTGGTTACTTGAATGTTGAACTCTTCCTTCATATTTGAGAAGTTTTCTATTATGGTTTCTGTACAGAAATTTGTAACCCCATATGTGTCATTTTCTAGTATCTCTCTAATTCCAATTAGCCTTAGGTTGGTCTTGTGAGTATTATCTAGTAGCTGTTGGATTAACATTTTCTGTTTTCTTATTGGTTTTATAGCTTCTCTGAGTGATTCATCATAATTTACCATTTTTTCTTGATTCAGAAACCCTATCCTCACATGAATCATTTCTACAATCTGCAAATCCTATGTAATATTTTATAGCTGTGATTTGTTTGAAACCTCTTTTGTGGAGTCTATATCTTAGTAAGTCTGTTATCCATATTTTGAACCCTTTTGGTCAACTCTTCTAAGTTTTTGTTTCCCTGGCCCCCCTGCTGATCATTTTGTGTAATTCCATAAACTAGTGGGTCATGTCTTCTGTGTGTGTGTGTGTGTGTGTGTGTGTGTGTATGTGTGCTTGTTTTGTTTTCCATTTTTGTTCCCTTTTTATTGCTCAGAGTTGCAGTTAAGTGGGGTAAGGAGAGATTGTAATTGATATAAAGGTCTTTTTACTAAAACGACTTCCTCCTCTGTGTTTTCTTCTTTGTTTGTCCAGATAATATTTATCCCTTTAGCTGTTTAAGTGATCTGGACTTATGACTAGCATGCAGGCCTGAAATGAAGACTGTGATAGCATCTAGAGATGGGCTTTCCAATGAGAGAGTTTCAGGTTTTACTCTAAGCTACACCATCCTGCCTCACTTAGTTTACTTACAAGATGGCGGTGTGCTGGATTGTCTCCAGAAGCCCCAGCTCTGCGATCTTAATGGGCTGCATCCGTGGGCTCCCATCCACTCTGACTTCTGGCTTGCTTGCTTTGGCCAATCAGGGAATAAGAAAAGACCTGGCATAGGGAGGAGAGTGGAATGATATATTTAGTGTCTTCACTTTCTTCTTGCTTGATGGCTGCAGACTGACTCCATCTCTCTACTTCAGCCATCCAGAGCTCACATACAACCCAACCCTAGCTCATTTTTCTCCTCAGTTTAGAGATAGTAACAGTTTCCTAACTGATGTTAGGTTTGTCATCATTCATTGGTTACCTCAAACTTGTCCATACATTTGAAAACAGTCATTTTTTAAAAACTCTTACTTACCTGTGTTGAATGTACCATCCATCTCCTCTGCCAGCTTGGAACATAAAACAATTGTTTAGTAAACAGTAGTCCTTCTACTGAATTCCCTATGTGAAATCTTAAGTGCAAATGTCTCCTTCTGGAAGCTAACAAGTTAGGCTTTTCAAGGTCTGCCTGGAATCCCTGGGTTTGCCTACGTGTCATCAAAATAGAACGAAGGATTGTCACTTGAAGTCAGCAGCTGTGCCAGCATAAATATCTGGCTTCAGATGGATTCTGCCCAACAGGTTGTCACCATAATGCCAATAAGGTAATTATTCCAAGCAATTCCTCCTGCCATCGTCCCTGTGGACAGGACCTAACCCTTTGTCACCTGGTTCACAGGCTTCAGTGAGCATTGCATTGACATCCATTGTACGAGGCTATGTGGTTGCATTTTGGTTTTCATTTCTGTCATTGGATTAGTGTAGGTCAGCCACTCTCTGACCTCACAGTCTATAAAATAATGCACGGCAGTGGCCCTGCTTCCTCCCTCACAGTCACATCCACGCAGATGGGGTGTCAGAGTGCAGCACTGCCAGGGGCTCAGCTGCAGGCAGTACAGCAGGGACCTTCTCAGATGGGGCTTCTGTTGATTTAGTTAACAGAGAGAGTTTTATTACTGTGAACACTTTTGTGTAAAGCCATAATCCATGGCTCCAGCAATGATAATGCATTTGTCTCCTTTTTCCTTCTAAAGATGCCAGAAATCCCCATTCTGTCTCCTAGACCTTCACTGCTAGTATCATCACCAATGGTGCCATTCAGAGAATGGTACATCTATTGTACCCTATAACTTTACAAAAACTCTAAATACTGCTCTAGGAAGACACTGTTCTTCTGAAGGATTTCTTAGTAGCTTGTGAGGTATATCCTTGACACTTGCTATGCAACCATTCTGAGAGATTCTTTGTTTATTATCAGAGTGTATTTTGGTTCCTTCTCATTAAAGCAGCACATGGCAACCATAGAGTGATATAGAAAGTGGGAAGAAAACTAATGGCACAGCTGGGGATGGTGCACACCTGCAATCCCAGCACTCTTGGAAGCTGAAACAGAAAGATCACAACTTCAAGGCCAGCCTGGCAGCTTAGCAAGACACTGTCTCAAAATAATGACTGACTAACTGACTGACTGACTGACAGGGGGTGTATCTCAATGTGAAAGCCTGGGGCTCAGTCCTCAGTACCACAGAAAAATATACAGATGACCTAAGCCACATACCAGAAGGTGGTATATAGAGGGATTAAACATGACTAGCCCACTCCATCCTAAACTCTCCATTTAACAATATTCTATCTTCAGATAAAATGGTTGCTTCACTCTCAAAAAACCATGCAGACCTTACTTATTGCTAACCAACCCAGCCAAGTGGTCCAGGCTCCCCCTAGCTGCTGCTACTGCTGTGCAAGTGGGGGCCCCATAGCTGCAATCTAGGCCTAGGAACTGCATTTCCTGTCCAACTTTTCTTCCTCTGATAAAGGTGCAGAAAAAAGTGGCCACAAGGCAGGGAAAGCAATAGTAAAATGGATAAGCAACTGTGGCATGGCTCTTGCACATGTACAGCCGGCCATCTGTCTGACCAAGCTTTCTGTAATAGGATGGGCATGTCCCAGCGGCATGAGAAGCAGAGCTAAGGCTATTTTTCACTGCCTGCCCTCCACTTATGAGCAATCTGGGTAGGTGACATTCGCATTACTGTTGCAGTCACCCAGGTATCCTTCCTCAGTGGCAGGGCCTCCATTCCCTTCTCCTGAGACAAAGACAAGGCCTTGAGGTTTGGGTTTAACACTTCTCAAGCAATCAAATTCCTCCTGAGGTCTGTCAGCAAAATAGAATATCCATTTATGACTTGAAGTATGGGCATTTATAAACAGTCCCCCTTGACTTGAGGGAAAGGAGTGCCGTTCAAAGAGAACGCGCATACTCAAAAACAGCCAGCTAATTTACAGAAGTATTAAATTCTGCTTTGGCTGATCAAGGCTTCACTATTGTGTTTTGAAGCAGGTCCTTTTGCTTCCTGTGTCATCATGTCATCCCTCCACTGTTTACTCCCTTTCTGGAGTTGATGGATTCGGATTTCAATATGTGCCTCACTACTACACAGGCTTGGAAGCAAAGCAATGATTTTTATCCTTTTCACTTAGTTTTATTGTGATCAAAAACAAGTCTTCTGCAAAAACAAAACAAAAAATGATTCAACCTAATAGATATTTGATTCTATTTGTGTCATCTGATGTTCCCTCGGGATCTTGGCTGATGTACAGACTGGGTTCCTACAGGACTGTAATCAATGTGTACACACTGTTTCACTTAACATTATCGTGTCTACACATTTCCATAGATCAACAAAGTCCACATTCTTGTCAGCTTTAATGGGCGTAGAGAATTCTACTGTGGAACCACAGCACTTTAGAAGCCATCACATTTGCATGTTTTCCTATTTGTGGATGGCACTGGAAATATGCTATCTCTTAAGTGAGTTCTACTTAACTCTGGCCACAAATCAATAACAAGACAATATGAATGAAGTCACATGGAGATGAAATCTCATCAAGTTGAACTTAATTAGTATATATTGTTACAGGGGTGTCTATTCTTTCTTGGACTCAGGCCCTAGAGTCACGGGCTCCAGTTGTTATTCATTCATGTGATTTGAAACAAACCCAACATGTTCTGGCAGAGTTCTCTATGAGCTTAACTCTTGCCCATCTTCGTGACCCCCGCGTACTACTGCACTCTTTTACTTGGATCCTGTATACTGACACCACAGGGAACTATATCTCTTTCTTGCCTTCCTCTCTAAGAATTCACATCTTGCTAATTTTCTAGCTCTTGTGGTCTGACAGAGTTTCATCAACCTTAGGCACCATGAACAAGCTGACAAGATTCCACACCGTTTTATTAATTCAGGTTGCCTCTGGCTGGCCTGAAGAGTATTAGGAATCGTTTGCTACTGGTATCACAGTGCTTTTTACTTTAAGGAAGTGATTTTCATTTTCAGACTCAATCTGTTTTATATCCCCTGCCAGTTGGAGCTGGTGCTGGGTTCATTTTCCTCTCAGTGAGAGGTAGGTATATGATCTCCTACTAGAGATAGACTAGTTCCTTGGACATGATTATTTAAGGCTGCTCCCAACCTTTTAACTTGACTACCTGTTTCAACCAAATTCAACTTTGGGATATAATTCTTCATATCTGTGGAAAGTCCTACTATAACAATAACATCTTTACCTCTCTACTTTTGTTGTTGTTTTTTTATACTGAGGACCAAGCCAAAGGCATTTGCACTGAGTTACTTCTCCAGGCCTTCATTTTCTTTCCGAGACAAATTTTCACTAAGTCACTAACTTAACCAGGCTGGGCTCCAACCTGTGATCCTCCTTCCTTCACCACCTAGACTGCTGGGATTATAGGTATGTGTTTAACATCTCTCCCATTTCAGTGTAGTAGGAGAAAGTCTTTACCATTTGCAAGGCAGGTCAAATGTTTGAGAGACCATTGATGGTATTGTTCAAAAGAAGCTACTTCAATTGAAACTAAGCAATATCTCTCACCACGCACTAACCTAAAACCGAAATTGATCAAAGACCTAGATATTAAACAGAAACATTAAGTCTGCGGGAAGAGACAGTAGGCAGAACACTTAAGGACATAAGGGTAGGCAAAGATTTCATGAACAAAACCCAGACCACATGGGAAATACTACAAAGAATCAACAACAGAGACTTTATCTTATTAAAAAGCTTTTGCACATAGTGAGCTCAGGGCCAGCCTGAACTACAAAAGCAAGATCTTGCTTCAAAAATAATGCTCTTTATTCACTTGTGGGTTTGTGGGCATTTGGGCTGTTTCTAAGATTTACCTGTTATAAATTGTGCCGCTACAAACATAGGTGTGGATATATCCCTGTGGTATGATGATTGTAATTCTTTCAGGAAGATACCAACGAGAGATATAGCTGGGCAAAATGGAACCTCTAGTTTTAGTTCTTTGAGGAATCTCCAAGCTATGTAGTCCAGGCAAGCCTGGAATTCACACAATCCTCCCGCCTCTGCCTTCGGAGTGCTGAGATTGCAGGCGTGAGCTACCGCTCCCGGCATTGTGGTATGTGATACTGATTGCTGATGAGTGTGAGTCACTACACACAGTATTGTTGTACATAGTTACCAGAGATAGAACCCAGGACTTTGAGCTTGCAAAGCAGACGCTGGAACCATTGAGCTAAATCACCAGCCCCAAGAGCATTTTTTAAATGTGTACAATGGAGTACTGCTGTATAATAAAGGATGAGCTTCAGACATTTGTAGCTAAATGGGTGGACCTTGAGACTATACTCAAGTGAAATAAATTGGACACACGTTTACATACTGCATTGTTTCTCTGGTGTGAGAAACTGAATGTGGAGATAAGGACTGAAATGCATAATGGATGTTGGAAAAGGGAAAGAAAGTGTTTGAATGGGAAGGGAAGGAAGGGAGGAAGAGGGAGAAAGGAAGGAAGAGACAAAAGGGAAAATAGAAGGGAAAATAGAAACAAAAGTTTTTGTGCACAGGGTGAGGATAAGGTTTGATGGGGGAATGGGATAAAATAAAATAAAATTTATTAAAAAATGAAACAAAACAAAAGAAGCTGCTTTGTAACCAGGGGCAGCCCTGTGACTGGGTGAGTGCTTCAGTTTGAACAGTGAAAGTGGTTGAACAGAGAAGTCCTCTGTGCTGAGAGTGTCTCTGTGTTAGCTTTATGTCACTATAATGAAATACCTGATGCAGGCTACTCATAAAGTAAGGAGAGATTTACATCCACGCATGGCTTTGGAGCTTCATGAGGAGATTGAGCAGCACCATGTGTTTGGAGCTCTGGGGAGGATGGTACCTGAGGGCAAGAGCATATGTCAGAGTGAGTGCTCACATCTCAAGCCAGGAAACAGCGGATCTGCAGGAGCACACTGTTCCCCTCAAGGTCACACTTTCCATGACCGGTAGTCCTCCCACTAGGCCCTTCCAATACTACCTCCCTTGGGGTCCAAGCCTTTATATATGGACCTTTGAAGAGCATTCCTCTCAACCATAGCAGGCTTCAAAGGATGCTGAGCCCCACAGTTATCTTGGACAGCTTTTTTTTTTTCACATAGTAGTTTCAGGAAGCCAGATCTGATATGAGAGTCTCGGTGCCAAATTCCATGATGAAACTCCTGACAGATTGTCAACAGAATGGGTGATTCTACCTGCAAGCTTTACTCGGTTCTCCAGTGCTCATATGTGGCAAGCACTTGTAACAGATGGCTCACACCAACAAGTCACCTGGTGAGAATTCGGGATGCAGTCTATTGGGCAGGCCACAGAGTTAAGTGACCTGGTCCACATGAAAACAAAGTCCAGGAACTTGGTCTCCTTTTAAAGTAGAATCTAAGCAGCCAAAGTACCAGTTACAGCTCGTAAGCCATCCTTGGTATTGGAAAACCATTCTTGCACATTTCCTACTGATAACAGGATGTAATAAACCAGTACAGTGGGTGGTCCAGGAAATTGGTCTTTGCTAGTAACACGAGGCAGTAACAAGAGTGGTAGTCTTTGGAACATGTCAGAAGCCGCTTAGTGTGAACAAGAATGTTGCACTAACAAGGTTTCATCTTTGGTCTATTGACTCATTAATTCATTTATTTAATGATTAGTTCACTCATTGACTGAATATTAAGCACTTCATTGTGTTAAGCATTGCAGTAAATCTGTAGGCTGTACAGGTAAATAAGACAGCTTCTCTTCTAGAGGGCCTTACATGCAAATTAGTACTACCACTGCTAGTAATTATAAAAATGGGTGTTATTATTATCATTACTATAGTGACACAATAGCAAATCTCGATGCCAAGATGTGTATACTATGGAATCACAGATGAAGAAATTAATCTTGAGGTAGAGGCTGGTCTGGGAGAATGTCACAGACTTGGTGTCCAGGGTAACACACCATCCACTTGAAAGACTGGTAAAGATTCATTAGGTTATTGAGACTAGAAATTATTTACTTTAATGAAAAAAGAGAAGAAAATGTTCCTTCTACAAATAAAACTGGTTTGTACTTCTCTTAACTTCATTTGCATCCATATCCACTCACTCATTCATTTATTCAGTATTTATTGAGTATGTACTATGTGCTATACACTATTCTAGATACTAAAGCAATAGTTTTACAGAAAAAAAAAAAGAGGACAAAAATTTCTCCCCTGAAGCTTAATTTCTTTTAGTAAGGAAATAGAAAATAAAGAAATAAGAAAAATGTATAGTATTATACACAGTTATCTGAAGAAAAAGCAGGAAAGTTACAGAGGGGACAGAGGTGCCCACACCTGAATGAGGTGGTCAGAAATACCTTTCCTGAGAGGGTAACATTTGAAATAACAGAGGAGGCGGGGGGGGCAATGTCCCAGGTAGTCCAGTCAGTGTGGCTAGAACAGACTGGGAAGGGTGGTAGCAGGGAAGGAGATCGGAGAAGTAACAGTAGGTCAGACCATGGCAACCTTGTAAAATGTATAGTGAGGTGTCTGGCTTTTACTTTGAGACAAGAAGCCATTGGAAGTAATAAAATCGTGGATGCTGGCTGTAAAGTTTGCCCTTAGACTTTTAGGTAACTCTTGCAATGAAATAAAAATGGATACTTTTCCACTATCAACAATAAAGTGTATTTGCAAAACTTTTTTTTTGCAATAAAGTTAAAAAACTTGCTTTAAAATTTTCTATGAAGTTAAAAAATAGTAGATTTTTATTAAAGTTATCTTTTTAGAATGTTTTCTTATGTAACTCTGTTTTCCCCTTTATTATCACTTACGCAGGATTGGAATGTAGCCTATAGCTGCCCTTTCACTACACATTTATAAAAAGCTGAATGTGAGGTTATAGGTGGGCTGATAGGAACACAAAAAGCCCATCAACAAGAGCTTTCTCCAGCGAAGAGTCCCGGATGCACAACACAAATGGACCGACAGAACATCGATGTGGGATGTTCTTAAGACAGAAAATGCTTGTGGTTAGGTCCTCCAAGTTCCTCGTAATCTCTGGAAAATATTTATGATGAGAATTTTAAATAGACCAGTAAGTCAGACAATTGTAAGAGCCTATCCTTGAAAATTGTTACCGCTTAAAAGGTAGTTACATTAATACAGATTTCATCATGTTTACAGCGCCAAGAAATGTAAAATGCAGTTCCAACATCCACATTTAGCCGTCCCTAAAAACACTGCAGTTGATGCAAGAGGCAGCTTTCTTCCAAGTATTTCCCTAAATGGCCACTGAGTGGCAGTCCAGGTAAAATTATCACAAGGCACAACCTTGCTGGATACATATTTATTACATGGACCTAACATAATTCTGAATTTGAAAATACTTTCAGCTCTGTGCTCTTCAGCTGAGTCCTGCTTTGGATCCACTAGAGAAAAAGGGTCATTGGTCAGCATCTGCATTTACGAAAGCCTTCCCACCTCTAACAAGCCCTCCAGGAACTAAGCAGGGGAACTGTAACCAGTACACGTGTATGCATGTATGTGTGGGTCGTGAACATTTATTGATGGTGCTGCTCAAATGGCATTTTGTAAGCTTCTCATTTAACCGCATAACGTACTTGAAAATAGAATTAAAGCTATTTGGGATCAGCCCTATTTAGCAGTGTGGTGCAATAGTATTGAAAGAGAAGGCAAAAAAATAGTGCTGCCAGCATTCACAAGTCAAGATGGAAATGGAAGGTGCCTGGAGATGGTCAGAGCAGGGGCTGAAGTAAAAGCTATTGAAATGTGCTGTTACTTCTAGAAGTTAAGGCTGCTTCTTATTGTATTTTCAAGAAATATGTCCTTTCCTGGTCACTGACTGCAATACTGTCTTCTATGTCTGATAATTCTGTCCTCACATTCAGTCATTCTATTCCATAGACATTCAATGGAATTTTTCATCTCCTTGAAATCTGTTTGAAGCTGTTTAACAGATTCCATTATTTTTGTAAACTGAGATTCCATCATGTTCTTGATCTCTTCTTTAGAGTTATTAATCATATGTTTCACTAACGTATCTCTCTTGCTATCTGAGAAATTATGTCTGATTTCATTTTTACTAGATCCTCTTTTGTTGCCAGTTCAGAGTCCAAGTGATTGAGTTTCGGGTTGTTCCATCTCATTGTTCCCTAAAAATCCCTTTGGTGATCTAGAAATCTGGGTTTGAGTCCTATTTAGATGTTTTCTCATTTCGGTTCTTTGCTGTTGATGTTTTTGGTTTAATTCTTAGGTTGCTGTCTGAAGAATATTTATTTCAAGTATCTTTCTTGCTAATATTTAGAAGCCTGAGGGAATGGCTACTTCCTAGGTTGTCCTCCTTGCCTCTGTAATGGTCCTTAAAGAATTTCAGATCTGGCACACCATGAAAGATACTTAAACAGAACAATCACATTACCCTCATTGAAATAATACAATCAGTATCATCAACAGTATCTAATACAGCACAGGAAACAACAAACTATGGCAATTACTAATCTGATATTTTTAACCTCATGAGCTCGATCTGTAACCACATGCCGAAATTTAGGACCCAAAAGAAGTATGTTTAGTGTACAAGCCCTTCAATATGGCAGCATCACTTTTTTGGGAATAAGACTTAGAGGGAGTTGGGGAAGTAAAGGGAGAAAAGGAAACAGATAGATTAGAAATAGGGTTAGAGGACAGAAAGAGATCACACAAGTCCTGGGAGACTGGAGGAGAAGAGAGATGGAAGGGATAAAAATGAAAGAGAAGAGACTAACAGCAACAGGACAACTAGGAACTGTACTCATCCTCCTGTAATAGTACATAAGGGAAAAGAGGGAGGAATAAGACCAAGAGGAGAGCTTCCAGCAGAAACATCTGATAGTCACTGAGCTGGCGGTGGAGTAGGGAATCTCCCCCCAAATAAAGAATAAAGGGGAGTGTCCATGGAAAGACTTTCAAAAAAGAGAAGGACCAAGGACCTTATTCTATTAGTTGGCCTCTTGCTAGCCTATTAAATTTTTTATGTCTTGATGTTTTTTCTCTTGGTGTCAGTCAATCACAGATATCCAAGGAAGGTCAATCTTTGGTCCTTTTCTCTCCTTCTTGATAGTCTTCCCATGGACACTTTACTTTATTCTTTATTTGGGGGAAGATTCCCAACTCCAGCACTGGCTAACTTATCAGATGTTTCTGCTAGAAGATCCACAAATATCTCATCCAATATATGACGTGTTACAGTTGAATTTCCAACCATAATTTCCAAAGCTCCTCAACCCCAGTCATCAAGTTTTAACTTCTAGTACCTCAGAATGTGACTTGTAAGGTTATTATAGGGGCAATTAAATTAAAATACAGGCATTAGAGGATGCAACCTAATTGAATATGGCTGGTGTCCTCCTAAGAAGAAGACATCAGGACACAGAGTTATATGGAGGGAAGAGCATGCAAAAATACAGAGAGAAGATGACCATCAAAAGCATCAGTGGAGACAGACACCTCAGGAAAGATGAATCCTGCCAACATCTTGATTTTCTATCTTCTAAAACAACAAGAAAGTAAATTTCTATTAAGAAACGCAATTTGCAGTATCTTCTTAGGACAGTTTTTCAAACTCATACAAACCCACACCGAACTCAATTTCCGTGTTTCTTAGTTGATAACATTCCTTTCTGCATTTTACCCAGGCAGAGTTATCTTAGTGCCCTTGCAGCTTTTTCTACTTCAACCCCATTGCTTCTCCTATATAACAGGACCTTGAGCTCTATCAGTTTAGTCACTGGAATGTGTCCTGATTCTCTCTTCTTCTCACTCTGCATTCCCAGTGTCTTAATTTAACTTACATCATCTGCCATTTGAATTGGAGAATTGATTCTAAAAGTGTATTTTGGCCTCATACCTCTCCTTTCCTTCATGCTATCATTCACTCCACTACCATTTGGTATTTTACAGAGAAAGAACATTAATTTGATCATTATACTCATGAGAGCTATCAAGTGGAGAAAGAAAAATAATCGTGTGACTGCTAGAATTTCTGCCCTGGTGGTGTAGAATACAGATGGAAGGGGATCCCATGGCCCAGCGTGTTAGCTCACTGGAATGACACTAGATAGGAAGACAATTCATCTACAGTAACAAGAGAGAAAGCAGAGTGTATGGTACAGGTCTATATAGTGTTATACATTTGGTCCTGGTAGCAACAATGAAACCCGCCTAGAGAAAGACAGTATGATGTAGGAAGTACACCGGGTCCCCTCCAGGGTTTTGGTCTTAGAGCTGAAGTAGAGCAGTAGGTAGAAGCTGGTGCTTCTCTTTGGTTACTGTGGTTGGCACAGATCCAGATCCAGTGCTGATGAACAGGTGGGTTTAACCAGGTTGAGGCTTCCTATACCCCTTCTTGTGCTACCAAGTGCTCCTTTCTTCCTCTTTCTTCTTCCCACCCTCTCTCACTCCTTCACTCCTTCTTCCCTTCTAACAGAAGAAGTTGGAGACATAGACTTGAGTGTGCAAGCAAGAGAATGGCTTTATGAGGGACGGTCAAAGTTAATGCCAGGAAGGAGTGAAGATTTGAAGAGCTGAGGATCAGTGAAAAGATAAACTAACAGGTCTCATGAGGTTGAAGCATTGCTGGAGTTGAGATTCTAGCACAAGTGAGTTGGAGAGTTGGAAGACAGTGCCTAGAGTAGGAGACCGAAATAGAGTTTCTATTGAAGTGTGTTGGCAATAAGGATGCTAGAATGGGAGATTAAAGCAGCTTGCAGGACAAGATCATTGGTGATGAGAACCAGTAATTGAGAGGTCAAGGGCATGGGAAGAATCATCTTAGGCACACTTACATAAGACCAACAGGAAGTGTAACAAACAGGTTTTTTTTGTATATATAAATATAAATATTTGGTACTGGAGATCGAACTCAGGACCTTGGACTTGTGAGACAAGTGCTGGAACCACTGAGCTAAATCCCTGGCTAGATAAAGTTTTAGAGATATTAGGCACCCAGAGTTAAAGCCAAAATCAGAAATATATAGTTTGGGCACTTTGTAAAAGACAGAACTTGTGGGGCATGGTGGCACAGGCCTATTGTCCCAGTACTTGGGAGGCTGAGGCAGGATTGCTGTAAGTTCAAAACCAGCCTGTACTGCATGTTGAGATCCTGTCTCAATAAACCTTACTAACAACACAGAGCTCAACTAATACACACAAAAGCCATCTACAGTTTCTGACAATGTCACTTTCAAAGCTGTCACTACTTATTCTCATCACCTTTTGACTAAAGCCAAAATCTACTGGCTTTACATTTTAAAACACCCAGTCCTATCCAACATGTATCTAATTTCCAAATTAAATGTCTTCGCTAAAACAGCTTTTCTCCTTAAAATTACCCAAAACATAAATCCTCAAAGCACTCAAAGATTTTCAGATATAATGTGCCTTTGGCATTATAGACTTAACAGTTGAAATTTCTACATTTAGGAGAAATACAGGACGTCCATGCCATGTAGTGATTTGCAGTTGTGCTGAGGCATAAATTTGAACTTCAGTCCCTATCAGGCTGACGTGCAGAGGGAGGCATTCACTTATTTACCTACACTTATGTGAACAAACACTGTTTACAACCCAGAGCAGGAATGCCTCAGAAGCCAAAAAATTTTGTCCTTCAACCCTGTGTAAAAAACAAAAACAAACAAACACAAACAAACAAACAAAATGCATCGGGCCGAGGATTTAACTCAGTGGTTCCAGCGCCTGCCTTGCAAGTGCAAGGGGTTCGATCCCGGGTAACTACATACAACAATGCTGGGTGTGGAGACTCACGCTCACCAGTAATCAGTACCACATACCACAGTGCTAGGTGTAGTGGTTCACACCTGTAATCCCAGCACTCGGGAGGCAGAGGCAGGAGGATTGCTGTGATATGAGTTTGAGGCTGAGCTCAGGGCCAGCCTGAACTACAAAAGCGAGACCCTGTCTAAAAAAAAAAAGTCAACTACTAGTGCTGGTAATGAAACTGAGCATAGATGACACGAGGCTAAGCAGTCAGAAGACAGAAGCTTTATGAAGAAAATCATGTACTACAGTGATATTTTGTGATTTTTAAGGGCTTCCTATGGAGCTGTATAGAAGAAAGCCAAGTGTGTATAGTTTTGCTATGGTATAGCTAAAATGTGTCCTCGTCATGCAACTTCCCCTACGTCTCCTGAACTCCTGCTATTCCAAAGAAAGTTCAATAATGAACATTTGCTTTATGTTTAAAAAAATCAGTAGCTGGTTCTTCTCTAACACCTTACAACTGAAGGCTTCCCTTTTATGGATTAGGATAAACCTAGCAATTTTTATGTCTTATGAAACTTGTTAAAATAAGATTGTACCTGTATGGGGAAAAAAAAAAGCCCTACAAAAGCCAAAGAAAGATTTAGGTCAGATGGACGAGGACTTTAATTATCAGCTATGCACATTTTCAGCCTTTTGTGAAATCCCCAGGCTGCCTGCCCCAGGTAACTACTCTATTATTGAAGTGAGTTGGAGAGGCTTTTTTCAGTGAGAAATTATAATTGGAAGTGTCACTTATCCTAAACCTCTATCCTAAAAGACAAAATCCTGGGCAAAAAGCCAAGAACCCCGTATATTTAGAATATTTTTAAACACTTGAATGAGGAAGCATACTTCAGTGTAAGTTTAATGTGCAGGGTTCTCTTAAGGCAGTATTTTTTAAAGGAGGGCAAATAATAGATACTTGACTTTTAAAAATTATATCCTTATGGAAATGTCTACAGCCCCTTCTGGCCCTAAGAGCTTGTGAGTGTAGGTGTGATGAAACTTTTGTAAAGGGCTCACTCAAGGAACAACTACAAATGAGGTACCTTGGCAGGATTTTTACTGATCCATACACCTGCCTTGTGAGAAAGATAAGACCACATCTTGGATTACTCTGATATCTGCCAAAGAATCTATCAGGAAGTTAAGCCTACAGGATTTTACCTGTGTAATAGCCATGCTGATGAAATACTTTAAAAAATCAAGTTGGGATGCATTCTCAGATTAACAGAAGCTAAGTGAGTCCCTAAACGCTAGACCTGGCCTATAAGAAATGCTAACAGTAGTCATTTGGGTGGAAATAAAATAATTCTAGAGAGTGACTCATAGCTAACTAAAGATATATGGATTTCTGGTCAAGGTAAACCCATAGAAATATAAATACAATGTCATTGTAGTTTTAGTTAGTAACCCCATATTTTGCATGTGGTTTTAAAGACAATGCATAAAAATAATAAATATAAGCTAATGCATACACAATCTATAAAGGTATAATTTGAAATAAAAACAATATAAAGGATATGGGAGACAGAAGTCCATATGAGCAGAGTTTTGTATGCAATACAGATTAAATATGTTTTACTACAAAATAAATGTTTATAGTTTTAGGACACTATATGTAGCCCCGTGGTATTCACTGAAAAAAATATCTACAGAATATACATAAAAGAAATGAAGATGTATAGCTGCTAAAATTTAAACAAACACAAAGGAAAGTAGCAATGGAGGAAAGGAGAAGCAAAAGGTTGTATTTCTACAAACTAAAAATGCACAGTCTGAAAAGAAAATTAAGAAAATAATTTTATTTAGAAAAGTATCAAAAAATAAAATACTTAGGAATAAATGTAAAAAAGTGAAAGACTTGTATACTGACAACTATAAAAAATTGGAGAAATTATAGAAAAAAATAAATGAAAAGACAACCTGTGTTCATGAATTGAAACACCAAATACTGTTATAATATTCATACTGTCCAAAGTGATCTATAGATTCAATACAATTAACCCTAATCAAAATGCCAGCGATGGAAGGACTATTCAGAGTAGCTAAGATATTGAGTCACCCCAGCTGTCTATTGGCTGATGAATGAATAAAGAAAATGTGGTACATATACAGAACGAATTGCTCTTCAGACATAAAAAAGAATGAAGTCCTATAAATGGAACTGAAGATGGTTATATTAAGTGAGGTAAGCTAGGCACAGAAAGGCAAGTATGGCATAATCTCATTATATATGGAATCTAAAAAATGTTTATCTGACAGAAGGGAAGAGTAGAATGGTAGTTACCAGAGGCTGGGAAAGGGCCACAGGGAGAGGAGATAGGGAGAGACTGATCACAGAGATAGGAGTAAAAAGTTCCAGTGGTCTATTGTATGGTAGGGAAGAAAAGATAAGTGTCTGCCCTGTTATTCTGCTGGTAGTAATGTAAATTAGCTCAATTAGGAAACAATAGAGAAGCTTCTCAAAAAAACTAAAAATACCATCTGACACAACTATTCCACTCCTTGGTATACACACCAGAGAATTAAAGTCAGCACACTATAGAGATACCTACATACCCAAGTTTATTGCTGCACAATACACAAAAGCCCAGATATGGAACCAGCCATGGTAGCCACTGTCAGATGAGTGGATACAAAATGTGGCATATATACACAACGGAGTATTTTTTAGCTATGAAAAAGAACAAAATGAGGTCATTTGCAGAAAAATGAATATATCTAGAGATCATCCTGTTGAGTGAAATGAGCCAGACTCAGAAAGATTAGTATGACATCTAATATGTAGAATCCAAAAAAATATGACAAAAAAGTAAAAGGGAAATTATTACTGGACAAGGGGAAGGGCATACGGGGGAGGGGTGTATGGCTGGACGATGAGGAAATGAGTATGTTCAAAATACATTACACGTGGGCCAGGGATTTAGCTCAGTGGTTCCAGCTCCTGACTTGCAAGCACAAAGTCCTAAGTTCAATCCCTGGTAAAACAATGCCAGGCATGGTGACTCACACCCACCAGCAATTAGTACCACGTACCACAGTGCCGGGCAAGGTGGCTCACACCTGTCATCCCAGCACTCAGGAGGCAGAGGCAGGAGGACTGCTGTGAGGTTGAGGCTGAGGTGGACAGCCTGAACTACAAAATGAGACCTTGTCTCAAAAAAACCACTACATTATATGCATTGAAACCCCCAGAAATGTGAACCTGGGGGAGGGTGGAGTATGCTGTGTAATGGGGGGAATAATTAAAGCATATGATGCACATGTTTAAATATGTCAAATTAAGCCCACTAATGTGTTGAACCAATATAATACTTTATGACTTTATATGCTTGTCAGAAAAATACATTATAAAATAATAGAAATATTAGGAATGAATGATTTTTTTTTGCAGAAATAGAAAAAAATCCATCTGAAAAGTATTATCAACTCAAGGAACTCTAAGAAGTTAAAATCATCTTTAATATGAAGAACATAATTGGAGAACTCAGTTTTCTTCAATTTTAAAACTCACTACAAAGCCATGGTAATCAAAATGGTAGTGCTAGAATACAAACAGACATATAAACCAATGGAATAGAATGGAGAACACAGAAACAGACCCTTACATACTGTGCATGGTAATTTTCAACGGTAATGTCAAGACCATTTCATGGGGAAAAATAGTCTTTCTTTCTAAGATATAGCCCTGGAAAAACAATATCCACAGGCAAAAGAATGAAGTTAGACCCACACCTCCACTACATATAAAAATTAAACCAAAATGGATCAGGGACCTAAAGGTAAGGGTTATTATTAGTGTTTGTCTGCAAATACATCCAGCCCCTTTCCTGAAAGAGTGTAAGTAGTAGAAGCTGTGAGATCTTGGAACTTGGCAGGCATGTGACGCAGGCCAGTGGTTCACAAATGCCAACTCAAAGACAGCCAAAAACCTGCCTCTATCAGTATAATCTGTGGGTCTATAGAACATTCTACATATACAGAGGGCAAGAAATTCTGACTAAGAGGTTTGGGGTGAGCTGAGTGTGGTTGGATGTACCTATAATCTCAGCACTCTAGGAAGCTGAAGTGGGAGGATCGTAACTTCAAGACCAGCAGGTTAACAACAACAAAAAAAGGAGTCAGGGATGTAGAACATAGTGACAGAATGTTCGTCCAGCATGTATGAGGTCCTGGGTTCAATCCTCAGCACTGGATAAAACAAAACATAACAAAAAGGGTTTGCAGTGGAACTTAGAAAATTTAGAAGTCCATGTTCCAAAGCTCACTGTGTGATTCTGAAGCCAATCCAGGTACAGGAACTTCTGGGTAAGATAGGTGGGTCAGACTAGAAACTTGCAACTCAAAGTGTGGCCGCATTAGTATCACACAGGAAAAAAAAAATTGTTGGCAGCACTGATGGTGTAACCCAGGACTTTGGTACTGAGCTATATCCTCACCCTTTCAAAAAACTGGGTGTTTTTTGTTTTTTGTTTTTTGGGGTTTTTTTGCGTGGAGTTGCCCAGGCTGGGTGAAAATTTGCAATCATCCTGCCTCAACCTCCCAGAGTGCTGAGATTACAGGTGTGCACCACCGTGCCTGGCTATTACCCAGAAGCCTTTAAGAGCACCAAACCTCAGGCCTCATTCCAGACCTACTAAATCAGAACCTGCATTTCAAACATTTCTTAGATATTTTGTGCACCTTAAAGTTTGAAAAACAGTGCATGATGTGACCATTGAGGCATCTTTTAACAGATACTAGCATTCCATGACTTTTTTGGCTGCATCTGGTAAGCGCGTGAATGACCACCATCAACTAGAAACTCTACGCTATCTGTGACATGTTCCCTATGGCTATGGATTAACTCTCCGACACAGGCATTAAGAGAAGGCTTTGAAGGAGAATGAAAACCCTGCTTAGGCTGAAGAGTGCTAAGCTTGACTACCTCACCATTTTAGACTTAGGGGCGATCACAGCTACCTATTAACAGTACTTCTCAAATTAATCCTGCATCAGAATCACCTGTAAGGCTTGACAAACTAGGTTTCCGGGTCCCAGCTACAGAGTTTCCAGTTCACTAGATCCATGGCTGCATTCCAAACAAGCTTTCAGGTAATCCTGATGCTACTCCTGTGGAAACCACAGTTTCAGAGTCATTTGCTCAGCTTACAAGGCTTCACACACAAGAAGATTTCATCAGACTTCATCAAACTCCTCTAGTTCAAGAATGGCCTTGATGCCATTTAACTTGCTTTTCTGGAAATCTGCTGTGGCTGCCAGCATATTACGCAGCCAGGCCTCAGTTTGAACCATGAATGGTGAGTCAGATGGACCTGCCTTCCAATGGATCTGACCCCTGGATGAGAAGGGCTTGATGTGGCAACCTGGGACTTACTGTAGCAGCCTGGGATTGGTTGAGTCTTGCTCAATGAACGGAACCTGTACTGGTTTTCTACCATTTCCAGACACCCATGATATTCAAGGTGGCCACTTCACTCTACCTAGGCTTTTATGTTCAGTGTTTCCAACAGGAATTATTAAATTCAGTCACCTCACAACTGCAAGTGAACTTGACCTTTATTACATAGTGCTCTGCTGAAAGTCTTCCAACCATGAGTGCTCTTGGTCTTTTTAAATAGTGGTTTTAGAGAACGTAGCCTCCTCTTTCTTTGCTAGTCTGAATTTTGAAGTAAAACACGATTTTGGAGGAAAGCTGACTTTCTGCAACTCTTCTTATAGAAGCAGACCAATCTCTGGGAGCATCTGTCTTGTCACTAGTCTAGACTGGGGAGGTCCACTTGGGATGCAGGCAGCCCAGAGAAGAGAAGCAGAGATATAGGAATGCCTTGTAAGTTTTTATCTAGGTATTCAGCAGCTTAGCAGCTCAGTTGCAGCCACATTATCTGCCCAGCTGTCCAGCCAGCTGCACAACACATATGCCGCTCAGCCCTCATGGCTGTCCTGATTTATAGGTATCTGCAGAACAGTGGCCATTTGCCAGTAACAACCTTGGTTATATAAGTCATTTATACTGTCTGGCAGTTACTTTGATTATATAAATTATTTATAAGGGGACGACTAGGTGAGCCTGCACTGGAATCCTGTTGACTTGGACTTGATGTCCACTAGAAGTCACTCTCCACACCCTGAACCATAGCGTAGCCATGTAAGGGCTTAATTTTTCCCTACAGTACTTTCCCTTATCTCAGAATGAAACCCAGAGCCTCACGCATGCTAGGAAAGGACTTTACCACTGAGTTATACCCCTAGCCTTTCAATGCAATTGTGAACTTTAAAAATTTCCTTGAGTACATCTTCCCAAATGTCTTACTGAAGTGCAACTTGTCAGCTGAGCGCCTTTCTATCTTTCCATACTAAAAACTTATGATACTAATGAACTTCAATTGATTCTAAGCTCTTCAAGCTAAAACTGGGCAAATAATATGGCCAGTTGTTCTTTTAACGGTCCAGGTTTATAAATGACTCAGTGTATGTTGTCATGTACATGTTTGATTATGCAGTGATTTCAAAAGCACAGTTTTTAAAGTTTAGAGCATGCTAAATAAAGGAATTTACTCTGGTAAGGACCTTATTTTCACAGAAGGGTTTACATACTAACTTTTGCTGTATAAGAAGAAACTACTCTAAAATAAGTGACTTAAAATAATGTAGCTTAAAATTCTCTGGTTTGGCACTTAGGGCAGGGCTCATCTAGTGGTTTACTTGGCCTGGGCTGTGTTTTCTCTGAGAATTGAAGTCAGCTGCTGCGTTGGCTGTGGGTCGGCTCTTCTAAGATGACTCACCCACTGGAATAGAACAGTGCTGTTCTGTGGCCTCTCCCTCTCCAGCAGGCTAAATCTGGCTTCTTCGAATGACACCCAGGCAAGGTTTCAAGAGGAGGAGGAAAAGCATGCAGGGTCTCTTGAAGCCTGGCTTCCACACAGGCATGATGTCACTTCTGCCATATTCCACTGGCCGAGGCAAGATAAAAGTCTTGCCCGCATTCAAGAGGACTAAAAATAGACTCCGCTTCTCCACTGGAAGAGCTTGGAAGTCACACTGTCCGGGGTCTGGATACAGAAAAGAAAGAACTGTGACCATTATTTGGGGGATGGGCTGAAAAAGTGCCACCTCAGGACCTGTAACCATGCTGACATCGCTTCCTAGAAAGCTCTTATCCATTCTTCTCATGTCTGGTCCTGCTCATCTTTCAGATCTCCACCTACTTATCACCTTTCCTAGAGGTCTTCTCACCAGCCTGCCGTATTATTCTCTATGTAAATCTTTTTCCTCTTCTGTATGCTTACCTCATTCTGTTGTGTTGCTTCATTTATATCTTTACTCATTTCTTTCAATTATTTAAGGAACAAAGGCTCCATAAACTCATGGAATAAGTTCATCATTTTAAAACTATTATTTCAATAATATTTATTGTATTGCCTGAGATATAATAAGTTCTTAATAAATATATGTCCAAAGAACAAACTGAATGAATGATGGAATTAATATGATTTATTTGCTTGGGAAGAAGCTCAAGTACCTCAGAAAAGGCTAGAAGGATTGGGTTGGCTATTGTAAGAAGCAAAGGACAGAAGAGAATCAAAGATCAATAAAAGACATCCTTAACAGGCTCCTGCTATCATCTTCTCTCTCTAATATGACTCACTGCTTAAGGGAGTAGTGTGTACTGAGGCTGGCCAAGTGTGGTGGCGCACGCCTGTCATCTCGGCTCTTGGGAAGATCATCAGGAGTCGAGGCCGGTCTGAGCCACATACACGCTCAAGGCCAGCCTGAACTACCTAGTGAGACCCTGTCTCAAAACAAACAAACAAACAAGCAAATAATCAAACAGACTAAAGTATATTGGGGCTTTCAAAGGACCTTAAAATCCAAAATGACTTATTTTTAACCAAGAATCAGAGGATAGGTTTTGAAAAAAGAAAAACTTTCTGATTCATGATTATGTTAGAGTAAGACTACTAAATGTATAATTGTGAATAGCATTTTTTCTGCTTAACAAATCATACTGTATCACCAAAAGGGTAAACTGATGAGAAATCAGGATGTGATGCAGGGAGAGCTGAAGAAGGGGTAGAATGCATATAGTTGACAAGTTGAAGGCCAACTATGGCCTAAAATGTACCTACCAGGGTCAACCTTTTTTTTTGTGGGGAGTCGCTTCATTATTTCATTTTTATGTTTTATCACTATATGTTTGTAGTACACAATGTTTGCGATCCTTGTGTGGAATTGGTATATGTATATAACACATCTTAATTTCTCTGTTCATGCCCTGTCCCTCCCCCCCTCTACTTCTATCTCTTGATCCCCTTCCCATTTGAGAAAGATCTAGACTTCTATTTCCTATTATCTTTTATTTTTCATCTTATTTATAAATTGATTTTCTGATATAAGAGAAACCATGTGATATTTAAACTTGTGAATTTGTACCTATGCATGATATATCTTGATTCTTGTCTTTCCCATTCTCCTGCCCTCCATACAACTCCCATGGCAATACACATATGCTTGTTCTTGTTTTATTATCAATTTTTTTCTCTTCTTTCCTTTTTCCTGCCCCCCAGTTTCCTTTCCCTTTTGAACACTTTTTTCCTGTTTTATAGTACCCATTATCAGTGTCAACCTTTTAAGACCTAAGGCTATTTAATATTCAAATCACTGCTAAAGTACAGTTTTCCTAGGCCCTAGCCATATTCCCAGTGCCACTTGGCTGGACTCTAGGAGAATGGTTCTTGCCTACTCTGATTTTCAAAATGTTTGTTCTCATTTTTGTGCATCGCAACTGGGAGCGTGCTACCACACTATGGTTAGAGACCAGAGGTATTGTTCGATATTCTACGATGCATAGGACAACACCACAACCGGAGTTAGCCATCCCCCAATGTCAGCAGCTTCACCACTGAGAAATGATGAAAGGTCTGAAATAAAGCACCTTTGTGCATGCTGAGAGCAGGATGATCACAAGTTTTTTTTTTTTTTTTTTTTACACCATGAATGCATTTCATCCCTGGCCAGAACTAAGGCAGGCATACGAGATACTCTGAGTATGAAATGTAAGTAGGCAATTGCTGTGAGAGACAGTGAGTGAGGGACTGGTGGAGGAAGAGGTAAAAGAATACCAATATCCTGCATTTAATATCTAGCACCACGAAAATAATTACCAAGATCAGAGTAAGTGAAGGTTGGCGTCTTTTCAGATCAGAGTACGTTACATGAGAGCCAACAGGTGAGTTTCCGAGACAGTAATCACAGCACCAGGGTGAGAGACTGGGGATTTTATAAGGGACTGAAGGTGCCAGAAAATGTCTCAATGAATGTACCCATCTCGAAAAGCATCTTCTAGGGCATCCTTTTCCTTGTGAATCTTCCAAGAACCCTTCCGTTGGATCTAAAGTTGTACATCAAAGTTGCAAAGTGAAAAGACTGTTTACTTGAGCCCCATAGAAGGCCCCTTGTCAATGGGAGAAAGATTTCTTTTTACCTCACCCTGTTTTTGGTCAGTGTTTGTGCATTATTTTAAATCAGGTTAGTAAGAGCTGGGCAGGATTATTTTCAGGGGGATTTTGCTGCTGAGGTCCTACCCCTTTTGTTGCCAATAGATTATCACTACAGGATTCACCCTGAATGTGCATGCTCTTGACAGTAATGTGTCTTTAAATTGTAGGCCAAGATTGGAACACTTATCTTACTATGTTGTAAAATATTGGTTGGCCAAGCTAAAGTGCCCAACCTTGACATCTCACCAGCTAGTGCATCTGTGACAAGAGCATGGAGAGGAGAGTGGGAATGAGCTCACATGGACTCCTGAGGGAGTGACAGCAGGGCTGCTGAGAAATAGACCAACTATCGGCCATGCCACCACCTGATACAGAGCCTGACAAAAAGGACTCTACATGCATTGGATCTCCTCAGCATCCTATCTAGGTGAGAAAACCAATGTACAACCTCCTCTTATCATACCTCTTCCCATTGTCTGGCAAGGAAAGTCTGGCAATGTACTAGGACCCAACATAGAGGTGGGAGGAACTGTTGAATGCAAAAGGTTACAGGCCTCTGAGGTTGTAGGGCTGGTAGAAATAGCACCTGGACAGAGTCCTCTGTCCTCCCAGATCCTAAATCCAGATGAATCATCACTGCACATGCTTTGGATTTAGGAATGACACAATGAACCTTTGGGAGAACTATGTGTGTTGATTATAGTGTATCTGCGTTGGGGAGATTGTTAATAATGGGCCAACATTCCCTCCCTCCCTGATCTTAGCCTGTTTAGGGGCTCCTCCACTCCCTTTCAAAGAGGCAGCATCAGCAACTCTGAAAATGGCTGGAATAGGGGAAGGTCACCAGCTGACAGCCCAGCTGCACTTCACTCCCATTGCAGTGACCTCAAGGACTGGCTGCTAAATAACTGAGGAGGACACCTAGGCCAGTTGTCCCCCCTCTGAAAGGTGAAGGACCAAAGGGAGTATGTGTAGGGGGGAGAGGGACATGACAGCCATTGGCAAAACCACGCCCCCTCAGCCAGCAAGGAAAGGGAAGAGTTAGCCACTTCTTGTTCTCAGATCTACTCCTCCACGGAAGCACCAACAACAGAAAGAAAAATCAGAATCAACTTTTCCAGAACTCTGGAAATTAACCAAAGGCTTGCAATAATCCAATTCACATTTACTAAAGAAAAATAGCTAAATCTTGAAAAGAACAGCAAGCTTTGGTAGAGTTTTAACTCACTCAATTTTAATATCACTATCTCCATCTGGATAGCAGCCACAAAGCCACCAGCATAATGGCTACTAATAAGGGAAAGAGGCATTGAAGTTACCCTAATGTCCTAGCCCAAGAAAATTATACATAGGGGGCCTGCCATGCAAGTACAAGGTCCTAAGTTCAATCCCTGGTAACCACATACCACAATACCAGGCATAGAGACTCGTGCCCACCAGCAATCAGTACCACATACTTCAGTGCTGGGCATGGTGGTTCACACCTATAATCCCAGCATTCAGGAAGCAGAGGCAGGAGGATTGCTGTGAGTTCGAGGCTGAGCTCAGGGTCAGCCTGAACTACATACAAAGCAAGACCCTGTTTCAAAAATAAAAACTAAAAAAGAAAATTATAGACATTTGCCTTATCTGGCAGATCTTTGAAAAGCTCCAACCTTAGTGGTTGTTTATTTAATCTGGCTCAGAGCTTTCTGGGTGAAAAGTTGTAACCATACTTCATTTTTGGAAGAAAAATATGTGGCAATGGGTTAGTACCATAAGCATCTGCTGTGGTGTTAACATTTGGGGCTAACATAAAACTGACCGACAAATATGAAAAAAACCTGGGGAATGAGACACCCAGGGGAGCCTTTGAAAAACTCCAGTATATTCTGGGACCATAGAAGTGCACTGACAAGCGCAGGAGTGTTCACGGATGCAAGAAAGACCTCAGGTGGCCCTCGTAGGGCTCTGCACACTCAGGAGGTAAAGTCTAAGGGACCACTTTCAGCTGTCTCCCTGAGCACTAAATCTGTGTCCCAGTACACAGAAGGAAACCTTTCACACAGGCTGGGAAACATACTAGTTGAGGGCATTAATGGAAATCTCTCACCAGTCATTAGCTGACCAGTAGCCACGCAAGCAGAGGCTTCAGTGGCCGTACACAATAAGATTAGAGATGTAACAGAATTAGTCCTGAAAGCCATTAAACAAATAAACAGCAGCAACAGTGGCAGCAGCAATGACAACAAAGAGAAACAACACAAAACCCCAGGGGAGGTCCTGATTGCAGAGTAGTCATATTATAATAGTTCAATCATCCGATTTTCATTATGAAGCACACAAATAAAAGATGTGAAGTAAAAAAGAACTAACAAGTGAGTTTCTAGGAAACAAGAGCTATGTACAAAAAATTAATTGCTTTTCTAAACACTAGCAATAAATAATCTGGAAATGAAATTAATAAAACAATTCTATTACAATAGCACTAAGAGAATAAAATGTACAGGAATAAACTAAACAAATGAGTGCAAGGCTTTCACACTGAGAAATACAAAATACTCTTGCATGAAATTAAAGAAGGAATAACTAAATGTGAAAACATCGTATGTTCATGGATTGGAACACTTAATATTGTTCTGTGACAATACTCCTGCAATTGTTGTACAGATGTGCTGTGATCCCTGTCAAAATTCTGGGAGTTTTCTTTGCAGAAATTAGTAAGCTGATCCTAAAATTCATATGGAATTCAAGGGAGTCAAAATGATCATAGTCAATTCCAAGGCTTATTGAAAATCTACAATAATCAAGGTGATACAGCACACTCGTAAGGATACAAACAAATAGGAAAGAACTGAGTTCTATAATTTTTGATCAATTTATTTTTGACAAGTGTATCAAGATAATTCAATTGTGGGAAAACATTTTTTTTAAAAATAAATGGCAATGTTCAAGAAACAGCCGGCAAAAAATTTGTCATTGTCTCTTTACTTCACTGGTAATTTCTTTTGCTAGGCAAAAGCTTTCCAACAAGATGAGGTCCCAATTATTGCTTCTTTGTAATGTTACCCGTGTAATTGGGGATTTTCTTCATAAAGTCTTTGCCTACACCTATGTCTTCAAGAGTTCTACCTACTCTTTCTTGCATTAGATTTAGTGTTTGTTTTAATACTGAGATCTGGAATACATTTTGATTTTAGTTTAGTGCATGGCAAGAGACATGAGTTTAGTTTTAGTCTTTGGCATGTGAAAAGCCAGCACAATTTATTAAAGACAAGGTGGCATCAATGTATTTGGAGTTGCTTCTGCATCTTGTATTCTGTTCCACTGAACCACTGGTCTGATTTTTTTTCCCCAGCCATACTGTTTTTAGCACAGTAGCTCTGTGGAATAATTTCAGGTCAAGGACTGTGATGCCCCTGCCTTGGCTTTGTTGCCCAGAATTTCTTTTACTATTTTAAATCTCTTCTGGTTCCAAATCAAATTTAGCAAAGTCTTCTCTAGTTCTATTAGGTATGCTATTGGTATTTTGGTGGAGGTTGCATTAAATTTGTGCACCAATTTTGAGAGTAAAGCCATTTTTGCCATATTGGCTCTCCCTACCCATGAACAGGGATATCTTTCCATTTTGGGACATCCTCTTTAATCTCCTTTTTTGGAATACTGCAGTTTTCAGTGTAACCATCTTTTACCTCCTTTGTTAGAAAATTTGGAACCTCTGTGCTTTGCTCATGGGAGTATTGAAATATTGAAAGTCTCGAGACAAAATATGTAGTTCAGGCTGATCTTGAACTCATTATGTAGCTCAGGCTGGCTTTGAACTCATGCTGATCTTCCTGTCTCAGCCTTCCCAGTCCTGAATTACAGTGTGTGCCACCATGCCTGGTTTCAGACAGATATTCTGTACACCCCTGTTCACAGTATCATTATTTATAATAATCAAAAAGTGGTCACAACTCATTGATGGAACTACAGAAAAACAGACACATAGCTAAATGTAGTTTATGCATATTATGGAATATTATTCAGCCTTTAAAAAGAAGGGAATTCTGTCATACGTGTAATACAGATGATCACTGAAGATGTACTAAGTGAAATAACCAATCATGAAAGGAGAAAGACTATATGATTCCAATGACAAGATCTGTAGAGAGTAGTCAAAATCTTAAAAACAAAATAAACTTGTAACTTCTAGGGGCTGGAGGAAAAGGGACCTGAGGAGTTGTCACGCAAGGGGTTCAGAGTTTCAGTTTTGTAAAGAAGAAAATATTAGAGAGATGAATGGTAAAGATGGTTGCACAGCAATATCAGTGCACCTAAGGACACTAAGAAATACACTGAAATATAAAAAGAATGAACGAAGTATCTGAGTAGACATCTGCCCAAGGAAAATACGCATATTTCCAATGAACACCCCCAAAGTCACCCAACATTGTCATTAGGGAGATGTAAGTCAAAAACAGGTAGCAGGGTGGCTAAAGTCCGAAGCAGACTAAAAGCACCGCTGACAGGACAGGAAGGAAGTGGCAGTGCCAGACTCTGCTGCTGAGGTTGTGAAATGGACGAGCTACTTTGAAAAGCAGTCTGCAATTCCTCACAGAATTTAAAATGAAGACACCAAATGGCCAATCAGTTCCATTCCTGGGTATATAAACCAGAGAATTGAGAACGTACATCCTCAATTACACGGGAGGCTGAAGCAAGAAGATTATTAAGTTTGAAGACAGCTTGGCTTAGCAAGACTCTGAAAACATTTTGAAAAGGTCTGGGGCTGTAGCTCAGTGTTGGGACTGTTGCCTAGTAGGCATGAGGCCTTGGTTCCACTCTCCATTACTGCAAAACAAAACAAAAACAAAAACAAAAACAAAAAATCCCATGAAACACTTCACATGTTCACACAATTTATACAAAAGTTTTATAGCTCAGTTAATTATCAATACAATTGGAATCAAGCTAAGTGTCCATCAATTGATAAAAGGGTAACCACAATATGGTACATGAACCCAAGGGATTATGATTTCACAATTAAAGGGCATGAAGTCCTAATACATTGTAGAACACAGATGAACACTGCACACTCTAATGTTAAATGAAAGAAGTCAGTCAAAACAGATCACATGTTACATGCTTTAATTTCTTTGACATTTTCAGTGTAAGCAAATAAGAAAATCACAAAATAGACTGGTGATTACCAACATGCCTGCATAGGGGGATGGAGCATGACTACTAAGGGTTAAGAGTCTGTTTTGAAGGTGACAGAAATCTTGTAAAATTAAATGGTAATGATTTCCCCACAGTTTAGTAATGTACTAAATGCCACTAAAATGTAGACTTTCAATGGAAACATTCTGTAGAAATGATTACTATATCTTTATAAAACTTTTAAAGCAGTGATTGAAAATAATGTTTAAAGGCAAAAGAAAACTACGAGTCAGAATGCATTGGGACTAAGGCATTCCTGTTTTCTACTGGAAGAAATTTAACCCAGACTACAAAATTGTTCTGAAAAATTAAAAATTAATATTTTGGATTCTTGCACAAGTTGTATAATGGGAAAACAAAAGCAAGAAAATATAATTCAAATTGAAGAAAATGCTTATATATATACAGGAATATGTTCAGTGACACAAATACAAGCAGACACTGGAGACAGGAAAGTAATAATAGCACATGATGATTTGAAAGATGGTGATGATTAAAAGACAGTGAAGAAGGCTTCCCACTCAGAAATTTTAGTGTGTTTTAAATTTCACCCTTTGTCTTTCAGTTCTGTGTTTTATGAAAAATACAAAAAGCCATGTTTTCTAAATGCCAATTCTATCCTTGACCTGGATAATAGAACTTATAAGGGTAGTCCAAACTGGAAGAGAGGAAATATTACCCTGTGTAATACCTAGATTTGCTCATCTTGGGTGAGGGAAGGAACAAACTTGGCATTTGTAGCCTTAGACTCACCATAAAATTAGCTTTACCAATAGAAGCTGAATGTTGTAAATACTCATATGAAGTTTTGAAAATTGTTTTTATAAATGGTGATAAAAATAGAGAAGGAACAATTCAGGACTTTACGAAGAAACTAATATTCAGTGATTGATTCACACATAAAGGGAAATGATCTCTTATCCAGATGCTGATGGAAGAGTGGAAAGACTGGAAATAAATAACTTTGTCAATATAAAAGCCTGAACACTTTGACCATTATATGAACCAGGTAAGATTCTGCTCATGGGATTTGAATCTCAACTACTCAAAATTTTACTAGAAGTTTGCCCAAACATGTAGATTTTTACAAGTACAACTTGGCATGACACTGTCCATTGACTCGCACAATCTAACTTGAACAGGCCTTAAAACCAAATATACAAACAGCCTTCCACTTCAGTGGTTTCTGTCCTGTGGATTAAGCCAATGATGGATTGAAAATATTTTAAAAAATCACATTCTGTACTGAACACGTACAGACTTTTTCTTGGCCTTCTGTCTTAAATAATACAATGTAGCAACTGTGTATACAGTGTTTGTGTTATATTAAGAATTGTAAGTAATACAAATTAAAGATAATTAAATTAAGAGATAAAGTATACAGGAAGATGTGTATATGTTACATGCAAATACTGAACCATTTTGTGAAAGGGCTTGAACATCCACAGAATTGGTATTCACAGGATCCTAAAACCAATCTCTTACAGATACCAAAGGACAACCATGACTCTCCAGTAACACATACACAGATGTATATATGTGTTCACACACACGTATGTCACTTGGAATGCAGTATCTGAGTACATATGTTGCCTCTAGCTGCTACACACATAAAGTGGAACAAAACATAATCTTTAGAACAGGTGAAGGAAATAATCTTTTCTCTACTACTCAAGAGCACATCTCCCAAATACAAAGTCATCTTGTTTGCCAGCAAGAAAAAAAAGGTATCACTAATCATTTATCATGTGATTTGAATGGCTCAGGTTGCCACTACACTCTCTTTATGAAAATAGAAAAGAGAAAAATAAAGGTAACCATTATAGCACTCAAAAAAATTGAAAATACTGATTATAACTGATACAGCATCTGAAATCCTTGGTGTTCAAGATGCCAGGCTCTCCTAAACTGTAACTTTTTCTACTGCACTGAACAATATGTCCACTAAAAGAGTTGTTCTAGAAAAACAGAAAGGACCTAAGTATCAGATATCGTTATCATTAAAAAGTTTGGAAGGTTGCCACTGTATTATTTAAATTCTGACAAGATCATCCAGAATTCCCTGAAAGACCTGGCGTCAGTAGGTGAGAAGTACAAATCATACACACTAACAATCCAGAAAAAAGGGAAACAGAAAGAAACAGGAACTGCTGAAACCTCAAGGAAAATCCAAGTTTTCTTGATGTCTGTTTTCAAAAGTGGCATCAGGTCACTGGAGAGTTCAGGCTTTCTTTTAAGATATATAATATTTAAGATGTATTCATGGGCCAGGAATTTACCTCAGTGGTTCTGGCGCCTGCCTCGCAAGCACAAGGTCAATCACTGGTACAAAAATAAATGTATTTGAAGTATTGAGAGCTTACTAGAGGCTTGAAGACACTTGTTCTATTTTTTAAAATAATTTTGTTTAAAATATATAATACAATATTTTTGAATTTTATTTAATAGAAACAAGTTTTCAAAAAGAGACAGAGACAAGAGGGACTTTTGAGATACTAAATATTGTGTGTTGGATAAAATAAAAAATTTCTTTTGTAAGCCTGTCATATTCATTGTAGTCTTTCCTGAGAGACTGAGTAGAAGACAACTGCATTGCCTTTTTTACTTAAAAGGGTTTGACTGAATTGGAGCAAATTTCCCAGGGAGCTTCTCTAGATTTGGTAGGACCAGGCTTGAAGACGGCTCATACTAGTTAGTGTGAAGTGCACGAGGCACAGCACGCAGGAGTGGAGTCTGAGCCTATCTTCAATTAACATTTTGATATTTTATTCATGGTGGATTTGGAGGCATTTTGATCTGGAGGCAATATTGCATTCAAATACTACTTGATTGCTAAGGTTTCTCATGTCCCCTCAGATTTTCTGCCAAGATTAATGCTTTACACATCCCATTCTAGCCTTGGTCTTGTTTCAGCCTTTACCTATATCCATCTATCTGTCTGTGTCTGTCTAATCTATTTGTTTCATTTTTACTAGTGTATGTTTGTGACACAAGAAACACATTCATTTTGGGGAATTGGTACATATACATATTACAGCCTAATTTTTTTTTTACCTTCCCTTCCCTTCTTCTCTCTTCCCTGCTCCTCCTTCCTGGATCCTCTTCCCATTTCCGCAAAGTTTATCTTTCTGTTTCCTAGCATTTCTCTTGTTTTGCTCTTTAAATTATTAGTATTTTGGATTTCTCGTGTAAGATAAACCAGGTGATAACTATCCTTGTGTCTCTTTTACTTTCCCTACCACTCTTACCTCAAAGGGCTTCCATTTTCCCACAAATGATTTACGTTTCTCCCTCTTTATGGCTGACTAGTACCCCATTGTGTGTAAGTACTGTATTTTCTTTATCTTCATCCATTACCATAAGGGAGAAGTTCAAGTTTGACTAGGGCAAGAACATCATATGCCTGTCTCCTGAGCATGAAGGTTAAGACTTTGGCTCCCTACAGACTTGGAGACCCTTAGGGGCTTGAGCACACTCGCGTCCATGCGTTGAGCCTTGCCACACCCCTGCCCCTTTTATCTATCACCCATGGCCTCACCTCCCCCATAGCTCACACCATGTAAACCCCCTGCTCACAAAATTCACTTATTGAGCAAGACCCTAGGTTAAACCAATGGACCCTCCCCGCTTCCCAGCCTTTACCATGCTCTGTGAGCCCTTGCTATAAAACACACTTAAGCCTGAATACAGCTGGAAGAGTTCCAGAAACCTCCAGGGTCTGCGTCATAACTCTGCACATTCACCGTCCCTAGCCGGGACCCATGCTAGACTTCACAAAAGCAACATTACCACACTTTCGCCATGTCCTACTCGATACCACAGTATTCTGAGCTTTGATTCTAAACTCACTTCAAAGGATTATATTCTGGAGAAGTTATCAAAAAAGAAACGGCAGCAAAGTGAAGCTCCGTTTGTTTGTATCACTCAGACAGGAGGAGGACAGCAGTGAGTAAGTAAGCTCTGCAGTTTTCTGCAAAGAGCAGCTTCAGAGATGCTGGTGGACTAGGAAGTCTCTACTACAGAAAGAATCATGGCGGACAGCTCTTGTGAGTGGACCTAAAACTAACGTTCATGCTCAATTATTAGTAATGTTCATTATTTGACATTTTAAAAAGTTGTTTCTATTCTTACCTTTAAAATAATTGTACAGTGGTTGGGGATTAGCTCAGTGGTTTCCACACCTGCCTCGCAACCACAAGGTCCTGAGTTTAATCCCTAGTAGCAAATGAATGAACAAATGAATTGTACATTTTCTGCCTCAACGAGGCAGAGCTGTTCCCACAGACTATCTCTAGTGGTTCATGTTATGGACAAGGAACCCAAACCACAAATGGAATTGGTCATTTCACAGCACAAAGTTAGAACAATAATCCCACCCAAAAGCAACCCAGTTCTTAAGTCAACATTTGCATTGCACTACTGTTCTTCTGACGTCTTTCTAAAAACACCTTTAAATATTTTTTTTAACATAAAGCTTCAGTATGTAATCCATCATGGCATGAACTTGCTCTATAACCCTGTCTGATATCATACTTGAGATCTTCCTGCCTCAGCCTCCTGAGATTGCATGCATGTTTCACCATGTCCAGTTTCCTTTCAGTACTTTTTAATTCAAATACTCTTTAGGAAACTGTTACTAAGGTTACATCTCCCTTTCCTTTTTACATTGGAGAAACAGCAGACAAGACCCACGGACCTCAGAGTGAAACAGTCCTGCGTTCTCTTCCTGTCTGTGGCCAGTACTAGTTGCATGGCCTTAGAGAGTTTTCTTCATGTCTCTGAGTTTGGGCCTCTGTGGGTTTTTTTTTTTTGAGACAGGGTCTTGCTTTGTGGTTCAGGCTGGCCCTGAGCTCAGCCTCCAACTCACATCACAGCAATCCTCCTGCCTCTGCCTCCCAAGTGCTGGGATTACAGGCGTGAGCCACCACGCCCGGCACTGTGGTATGTGGTACTGGTTGCTGTGGGGCGTGAGCCTCCACTCCCAGTATGGTATGTGGTTTCCGGGGATCGAACCCGGGTCCTTGCGCTTGCAAGACAGGGGCCGGAACCACTGAGCTAACTCCCCGGTCCTGGGCCTCTGTGTTTTTGAACAGAGTTATATGCGGGCTCCTCTGATGGGTGGTAGTGAGAATAAAAGAAGTGAATGCGCATGTACCTTGTGAACATAACTCTTACTCAATAAACTGTATAGTGGATGCAATCTAAAAGTGATCATGGGACTGTTGAGGGCCAAGGCACAACACTGCCAACCTCAGGGGCTACTGGGAGGACTTGATGCTGGGCTAGCACTTTATGTTCTTGAAAGCCACCTCCATTCCCCCCTCAAAGCTCCCTGGCACCTTGAATCTGTTGTCCCTCTACTATTCGTTTTCCAAGGTACCACTCCAAAGTTCTGTGCAGCCTACTTCATGGAAAGATATAAAACACTTTCTCTTTCAAATTGTGCTCACTGCTTTTATCCTCCCTCCCTCTTACGTCTCGGCCTATTGTTACCTGTGTCTCTATATTTCCAGTGTCTATTTAGCCTCCAGGGAGCCATGCCATAGTATCCAAGTCTCTTTATTTGTCTTACCTTCTGTATTGAAGGCATGGAAAGCAGAGAGGCCACCCATGCAGGGTTTGTGTGAGTAAGGAGTCTGTTTATTCACCAGTGGGCTGAGTCTCAAAAGGGAATCAGCCATGAACAAGTGGAGAACGAAGGTTTTAGGAGAAGGTGGCTGCCAAGTGTTGGAGGTGACTGCAGAACATCAGTCCGAGGAGCTGCTGCCCTGAAGAATCTGGGGACGGAGGGAAGGTGGCCACACTCCTCAGAACAGGCAGACACAGGCAGATTCCCTGGAGCTGCGGGCCAGGACACAGTGCTCCTGCACAGCCTCTCCCACTGGCAGGCTCTGCAATGGTCCCCCAGCTGGGGGTGTCACCTTTAGCGCAGTCGGAGTGGCAGGCTCAGACAGGTTTTCTATGTAGTTTATCACAGCTGTTCACGTGGCTTCAGTCGACTGCTGGAAATGACGACTCTTGAGTGCACAGCACCCTGTAAAACAGCAGAGGACTGGCTTCAGAACCTCGGGCTCTTCCCTGAGCGCTTCGGAAGCACGCAGAGTGAGTACCAGGATGCAGAGTCACATCCACGACTAGGAATACGGAGGGATCTGAGGTAGCAGCAGTGACATGGGTGAAGTGCAAATCCTGCCTGGAATTTGTCTCTAAGATCAACAGGAGAGAAACACTGTAAATTGTTCTTCTGGCTGGCAAAGACTCTCAAAATGTCTATTAAAATATGCCAGTAGTTTCAAAAGCAAGTTTTGATTTCTTCTTCTCACTAAAGCAGGCAGAGCAGTGCCACAATGAGAATTTCCACTCGTCACAAGTTCCCTACACTGAGCTTTCTTTGGAAATCTGATAGGCCGATGGCACCCATGGCTGTGTAAATACCAGGTGACGTCTTCTTGGCGTATCATACATTCTTTATTTGATGAGTGAGTGCTCTGTTGCTAGTGTTATGTAAGGAAAACACCCTTCTGGAGCACCCCCAGCACTCAGCACTCAGCACTCACATGGGGCCTGCCTACATCCTTGGCTATCTCTGCATTTCTATCCCACAGTCACTTTGGGGTCACAGAGCCACATTGTGGCTGTTGGTGGGAATGGAAAATGGTGCAGCCACTAATGGAAAACAGTCAGAAGGTTCCTCAAAGGATTAGAAATAGAACTACTACATGATCCAGTAATCTTACATTGTTAACTCATATATGTGCATATATATATATATACACACACATATATATATACATAATATATGTATATATGTATAAAATGCAAGCAGGATCCCAAAGAGATATCTGCATATTCAAGTTCATGATACCACTGTTTACAATAGCCAACCTGTGCAAGCACTGTCATTGTTAATCAGTGGATGATTGAGTAAACAAAATATATCATACACATACAACAGAAATATTAACTAGTCATTGAGAAGAAGGATGCTGGGTGTAGTGGTGCAAGTGTGTCATTTATGTACACTGGGAAGCTGAGGCAGGAGGACTGCAAGTTCAAGCCCTACCTGTGCAACTTACTGATTTAGGGAGACATTGTTTCAAACAAACAAACAAACAAACAAAAAACCAAAAAACCCCAAAATCCAGAAAAGGCATGGATGTACGCTCAGGTCAAACACCCTGTATTCAAACCCCAGTACTGCATACTACACACACATGTACATATACACGTGGAAGTCCCATCACATGACTGAACACAGAATATTATGCTATGCGAAATAAACCAATCTCAAATACTGAACAATGTGATAAATAATATTAAATGTAAGTGTCTGACTTGTGTCTAGATGTCTCCCAAAAGCCTCATGAGCACCTGGGTGAGGATTTTGGAGCTGGCTAAATCTAGGGAACGTGAGAATAGAACTAAGAGTGCGCAGTACTAAATTGGCCCACTGACTGGCATTAGCACAGTCTGGGTGTCGCTGAATGGATTTACTGAAGACCAAAGCCCCACCCTGCATGTGAGTGGCACCACCAAAAAGGCGTGTAGAGGAGGAAAGGGAAAGGGAGGTTTGCTGCTTCCTGTCTGTCCTCCCATGGACTGATTATCCTCTGTGTGCCCCTCTGCCATGCTGCTCTGCCTTGGAACCAGCTAACCGTAGACTAAAACCTCTATGAATTGTGAGCTAAAGTTTTCTTCCTTTAACTTTGGGCATCAGGTATTTTGTCCCAGTAACAAGAAAAGTAACTGAAACAGTAAGTAGATGCTCTGAATCTTTTCTCATTGTGATATTAGTTATTTCAAATGAATTTAAGTAGCTTGACTCCAATCTCATCAAAATTCAGGGAACCAGAAGTTGGTTATCTTCTCCCCGATAGCCTCTCTTTTTCCTCAGTACCCCAACCCCTCTTTGTTTTTATTTGTATTATTTTTCTTTCCCGTATAACTATATTTCTTTGTTTACTGGTTTCTTTTGGTTTATCTCCTTTTATTTTCTTACTTTTACTCCTTTTGCCATCTCTCTTTTCCTTTTCCTCCTATGGTCACCCTCACCGGCTCTCTCATCTCTTCCCCTTCTCATCCCCCTTCCCCCTTTCCCCTTCCTCCTCATGCGCTCTTCCTCCCATCCTTTGAATTTAGGAAGCCTATAAAGGAAACTTGGGTCAGAGTAAAACTTCTCCTGAACTAGTCCCCACTGTGTGCATAGACCAAGATGCGCTTCCTTCTCAGAGGCAGGAAATGGAAATACTGTGTCCTTCACCATGGAAGAGACAGCCTGGCATTCCACAAACTACTGAGAATCTACACATCGCAGGGATAAAGTATGATTTTGCTATCATCCCTGTGTTTTTCTCTTTCATTCTGTCTATGCAAGTTTTATCAAGGCCACCAATGTACTTATTACTTCTTGTTTCTCTGGTCCAATTAGCACGATGTCTTCACTATAGTAGATCAGTGTGTTTCTTTTTGTAATGTCCACGATGTTATGCTTGGCCTGAATGAGACCTTCGCAAGCAAGTAGGTCATTCTCTGAAAACAACAGGCAATTCTCAGTAAACAGGACAGAGTGCCATAAAGAAAATTTAAGATGGAGTATAATCTCTCTGGCACTGAGAAGTCCAGTGACTGCATGCCTGCACGACTGTCCTTGGGCCCTCAGTCATAAACATTCCTTATCACCGCAGCCCTCCCCCAAAGCCCTATATAAACCTAACTCCCTTCCCAGCTAGCTGCTCATGTCTTTCCTCTCTCTTGTCCCCTCCTTCCTTCTCTCCCTCCCTCCCTCCTTTTCTGTCTGTCCCCCTCTCTTCCTTCCAGTCCATACACACACAGATAAAATAAATTTACCTCTTCTCAGCTAGCTGCTAAAATCTGCCCCCAATTAAGTCTCTGTTCACAACTGGACAGGAAAAAAACTCTTTTCCCATAAAGCCTGTCTGTGAGTGATCTCACATGTGCCATTTATAACACACAGCCCTCTGGACTATATGAAGATCAAGGGTTGGAAATTCAATACAGTCCTGGGATAAGATGATAGAATTTAGTCAGTTCGACATCAGTGTGAACTACATCTGACAATCTTTCCTGATAGGGATAGTTAAACACACACACACACACACACTATTTCCTGGATCTCAATGACCACACACACAACACAATCTGAGGCTGCGTTCATTTGCTCTAGAAAAGATACTCTACTGATACAGGATTTATAATTAGGGCCACTAATTGCATGAGTTCAGAGTAGTGTATTGTCATTTTTCATGATCTGTCTGTTTTTTGTGATATACATTCTGATGAGTTAAATGGTAATATGATGGGTCAGCCATATCATTTAGGTGCCTGAGAGTGTCACAGATCTCAGCCATTTACAATGTGTTTAATTTACTGGTTTTCTGGGAGTTAAGAGGAGAGCTTCAATAATGCATGCTGTTTTATAAGATACTGGACTCTCTTATGTTTGAAAACAAGGGAGAGGGGAGTACTATCTTTTCACAGGCAGAAGTGACCCACTTCTGCAAGCCTAGAAGGGTCAGAGGAATTGGACACTCATGGCTTTTAGGGTGCACCAGCCCAAATTCACCATCCCAGGTTTTACCCACCTCCTTCCTACTCAACTTCAGCATATGATTCTGAATTTAGCATATCAAACCTGCTCTGGTTGAGTGTTTAACCTTCTCTGGAAGACTACTATTCTGGTTGGTTTTTTTTTTTTTCAGTTTTATGGAGATATAGTTGATAAACAAATTAAAATGGTATATATTTAGCATATTTTTAATGGTTTGATACATGTATAAATTGTGAAATGATTATCACAAACCAGCTCACTTTTATTTGAGTTTTGGATCTGATATTTAGCTGCTTTTAAATTGCAAGGGGCAAAACATAAACTGGTAAGCACTTCAGAGCGAGTTAATTCAGTCATGTAATTTTTCTCCATAGTAGCATGATTCAGACTAACCCAAGAATACTGAATTTAAGATTAAAGAGGGCAGACTCTCTAGGGATGTGGATAAAGAAGAGGAAATAAAGAAGGTGGCAGACAGAATATACACAAAGAAAACTTCACCGACTTGACAGTTTTGGTCTTGTTGGACTGTTAAACTGCCTCCACAGCTATGTTAACAACCAGGTCTTCAAGGAGTTCGGCCGGCCTGGATGGGAGATGAATTACCCATCTGCAGCCCTGTCAGCGGAGGATCCACACCTTTCTCACTAGAGTTTGTGGCCGGAAGACAGGAATCTTTGTAACAACAGTAAGTTGTCACTGGCTCTGGGGCCATCAAAACAAGTTATGTACCTTAGCTTGCTTTTCCCGTTTTGATAGATTCTGGATTCCCGAGCAAACCAAGTCTGAATTTTTTTGTAGGCAAATGCTGAAGTACTGTGTAAAACAACTGAGCAGGTAAGTTTTTCACTGGATCACAAGGAGGGCTAGAAGAGCTCCACAAGCCTTAATGACAAGTGATCAATTTTTTCTGTTGTCTGGCCCCTGGTAGGAAAAGTACTGTGGTACCTTGATTCACAGACTTGATTCTTTCCATGATTTTAGTCCAGAGCAGAGTTGGATGCTAACTGAATCAATTCAATGGGTAGGTTCAGTATTGGCCTTATGTGGAAATTTGATTCAGCTCTCTTCTTGTTTGGTTGGCAGCCAGAATCATGCACAGAACTGAGTTCGCGAATGGAGGCACCACTGTGTACACGTACTAGAAAAAAGTCTGCTTATCCCATCATGTTTTCAGTTGGTCATTGTTCTGATGGAGAAGCACACGAAGCATCTCTTTAATTATCTGTGGTGTCCATTGTTACTATCACTGCCCCAGCTCAGCTGTTTCCCAGCCTTCTCTTGGACCACTACAACTATCTTCTAAGGATCTTACTGTCACCGGTCTTGTTCCCTTTGACTCTCACCTGGCCAAGATGAATGTTTTAATACTGCAAACATAGCCACATCATTGCTGCTGTAAATTCCTACACTGTCTCATAGTTTTGGGGGCCAGAAGTCTGGCACAGTTTAGTGAGGCCTCTGTTCAGGGTCACATAAGGCTGCAATCAAGAGGTTGCATGAGTCTGTCTATCTGCAGTCTGATTGGAAAGTGACAGGCTTCCAAACTAATGTGGTTATTGGTAAGATCCAGTTCCTGCTGGCTGCTGGACTGGAGATGGCAGTCTATTGCTGTGTCAGCTGGAGGCCATCCTAAACTCTTTCCACATGGCAGCTTGTTTCTTCAAGGCCAATGGTGAGACAGCATGTCTTAGTAAGATGGCCATCAGAATTGTATGCGATCACAAATATGTAATCATATATGTTGTCATCTTTCTCATATATTATTATTATTATTGAGACAGGCTCTCACTTTTGTGGTTCAAGCTGGCCCTGAGCTCAGCCTTGAACTCATGGCAATCCTCCTGCCTCTGCCTCCTGAGTGCTGGGATTACAGGCGTGAGCCACCATGCCTGGCACTGTGGTATGTGGTATTGATCGCTGGTGGGTGTGAGTCTCCACGTCCAGCATTGTTGTATGTGGTTACTGGGGATTAAACCCGGGTCTTTCCACTTGCAAGGCAGGCACCGATTTCACAAAGCTAAATCCCATGCCTCCATATCCTATTATTTAAAAGCACTCACAGGCCATGCCAACTCTCTCTAGGTCAAGAAGTACACAGACTAGAAACACTAAAAGGAGAGACTGATCATAGGATATAACCACCTAGACTCAGAGCTACCGTACTGTACCAGTTCCTGGTGTTGTGCATTATGATGATCCCTTACTAAGTGCTTAGTAAATATTTACTAGATGAAAAAAACAAATAAACTAGTTATACTAGCTTAAGCATAAGATGAGTTGAGGTGTAGTATTACAGAAAGAATTTTCTTTTTTTTTTGAGACAGCGTCTCGCTTTGTGGTTCAGGCTGGCCCTGAGCTCAGCCTCCAACTCACATCACAGCAATCCTCCTGCCTCTGCCTCCCAAGTGCTGGGATGACAGGCGTGAGCCACCACCACCACACTGCGGTATGTGGTACTGATTGCTGCTGGGGTGAGTCTCCATGCCCAGTATTGTTATGTGAAGAATTTTCACATGGGGATCTAGCATTTTTATCTTTGGGTCTCCTTATATATATATAAGTTCCCTTATATATAAAATGAGTGGAATAAAACCAGCTAAGCACTAAGAGCTCTTTCATTTTTAAATTTCTGAAATTCTGAGCTGGGGATTTAGCTCAGTGGTTCTAGTGCCTGCCTTGCAAGTAAGTGCATGGTCCCAAGTTTGATCCTCAATACCAAAATAAAATAAATAAATAAAATAAAATAAAATAAAGTTTTGAAATTCTACAGATTCTGTTTTTATTTGACCTTCAACCATCCTACCTTCTTTGTGACATAATAATAGCTAATGCAATTATAAGAGCTAAGACTTACTTTGTGTCAGATATCGTTCTAAATGTGTTTTCAGTTCTTGACATAACACCATGGAAGTGTGTTGTATTCCCTTAAGAGAAACAGAAGTGAGAAAATTTATTTATGAAGGATGACTGGCCATACTCAGAACCTTTGGGGGGGGGTTATTTTAAGGGTCAAATTTGAGGTTTATGCTCCATTAATTTGAGGAAAGGAAAACCAGACGATTAGTGCAGTTCTTCTCAAATCCGGCGTCTCCGGAGAGCACAGGAGGGGTATTAGTGAAACCAAAGCTCAGCACAGCCAGCGAGAACAGTGGGAAAGAGAATCCTGAAAAGCTGCAACAAGGAATTAAAAGACTCAGTGTGGAATCCCTCCTCCCTCTCCTGCCCCGGGCAGTGACTGGCAGGCACCATCGCCCTTCTGTCTATTCTTTATCCGTCTTGGCTGAACAATGCTCTTTCCATGTTGGGAATTTCCCAGAAGAAAGAAAAGTAGTTGGGGGTCAGGCTGGTATAGACAGTGGGAGGGAGTTGGGTGAGAAAGGCAGCGAAGCAGAACATACCCAAGAGTGACAGTTTCTTGTTCATTAAATGATCAACTCCCTGACAGAGCAGACTGAGTCAAAGGAAATCCTTATTAGGCCTGAACTGGACTGGCCTAGTCCTGGCACTTTGCTCTATAAGTCATTCTTTTATTTCTCTATGAGGCATAATCCTATATCAAAGAGCAAGGTGCATTCTGACTTTTTATTACTTTTCCTACAAAGCGGTGCTTTCTGGTGCTTGAAAAGATGTAAGGCTAAATCATGCATTGTGATCTCTCAACCCCTCTGTATCTAAATTAAATGGAATGCCAGAATCATGGCAAGCTGCCTACTTTATCCCACCCTTGGAGACTACGTTTTAGCTTTTATGGAATGGAATCAAGAACTTAATGGACAGAAATAAAAATTTATGTCCTTAATGATCACCTTGGAATGCAGGAAAACTCTTGTCAACCTCCCAGAGCCAGCCTGCAGACACAAAAGAGGATGCGTGGGCTGAGGATTTGGTCAGGCAATACCCTAGGCGCATGGAAGGATGGGAAGGGGGTTCAGGCTGTGCCCCTTCCCCTCCTGTTCGGTTACTCAGTTAGAATGGTGCCCGGGAGAATTAGCCCTGGGAGGTAAAGAACTCTCCAGTGTTTCAGAGTGCACTGCCTCTTCATACTTCTTTCATGAAAATAACCTGTAAAGTTTTAAATTTACCAGAGGAAAAAGTGTGATGGAAAATCTCTGTTTGGATGACTTACTCTATCATTTCAGTGACGGAGAGCTGGGAAGTCCTAGCCTAGCACAATGGTTAAGTAACACAGTGTTTGGGGATTTGAACAGGCTGGGTTCAAATCTGAGTGTTCCTGTTCGCTTGTGTGACTGCGACCAAGTCACTTAACTTTGAAGTGCCTTAGTTTTCTCATTGGTACAATGATGATAACAGTACCTACACACACAGAGTTGTTACAAAGATTAAATGAGTTGAAATCTGTGAAAGCTTTAGAATGATACCTGGTACCTATGTAAACATATGTAAGCAAAAATAAATAAACATATTCAGTGCTGACTTGGTAGTGAAATACATATTTTTTCTCTTTTGTTTCATACAACTACCCTGGAAAGTACAGATTGTCATGTCCCACATACTGATATGGAAGTCAAGCCTCAAAGAGGTTACAGACTTCCCTAGGGTCACACAGATTATATGTTTCAGATCAGGACTCAAAATCAAACACGTCTGATTCAGACGTGAAGACCCCTTCCATCGCAGCCCATTAGCTTTCCATTTGCAGAGCTGTAGGATTTCACTCTCCACTTTCTGCAAAGATGAGGGTTTTGAACAAATTTCTAGCATCCCTGGAACTGTGGCCACAGGGGCCTTCAGCTGCTACAGGCCTTCGTGTGGATTATTGGGATCTCTCGGTTTACTGTTTCTAATTTCCAGAATACGCTTCTGAAGAACCATATGTTGCTCTGGTAAGTACATAGAAATGAGTTGGATCTATAACGTATTTTATCCCAGACGTGGACTTGAATAGTTGACTCTGGTCTGATTTGTTCTTGGGAAAACCATATTATCTTCCACAAGCAGGTTACATTTCATCTCCAACTCTTTAGAGCCCTTTACCAATTTTTCTAGCCACCCTGGTATTAATAGCTTGGAAGATCCCAGCTGCCCTTCTTACTAGCGGGTTTCATTTTTTTTTTTTTTTTTTTTTTTTTTTTTTTTTTTTTTTTTTTTTTTTTTTTTTTT